>JBBPMA010000479.1:0-22859 GCA_038090075.1 Xanthoconium purpureum | reverse complement strand
TAATGCGTGTATTTTGGCTTGTGAGTCCCTCGCCACCCTGTCGACCCGTCACCTTCTGGGGTGCTGAAATACGACACGTCTAGATGGACAGACTGGTGAGTAACTGCCATGTGGTGTCGAGGATGGGATATTCACACACCGGCTTGATAGGTTCTGGTAAATCTTATAGGTACGTTTCAAACCGCATCATGTGTGCGCCGACTTGCGCTGACCCGGCCTTCGGACAGTATGATGGGATGTACGTGCTTCGCAGTCTCGTGCCATCGCGCTCGTTGATAAGCCCTGTCTCCTCAGATGGGTCCGACAAAGGAATTATACCTTTAACATGCTCGGAGTTGTTTGTACGCGTACAAGAGAAGAAGGCCAATGACCCCAATGTCAATTTCACAGTAGAGGTATCATACATCGAGGTATGTCCCACCCACTCTTTCGATAACCGCCACCACAAATACCATGACTGCAGATATACAACGAGAAAGTGCGCGATCTCCTGAACCCTAAGAACACGGGCAACTTGCGTGTCCGAGAACATCCGAGCCTAGGGCCATACGTTGAGGACCTCTCCAAATTGGCTGTCAGCAGTTATCATGAGATGATGACGCTCATGGACGAGGGGAACAAGGCGCGGACGGTCGCTGCTACCAACATGAACGAGACGTGAGTATGAAGCTACTCTCTCATATCCAAGTGGGCCACCCAACACGCAGCTGCTCAGGTCGTCTCGATCACACGCCGTATTCACCCTGCTGTTGACCATGAAGAAGCATGACGTTGACACAAACCTAGATACTGAGAAAGTATCCCGAATCAGGTCTGTGTCCTTGGAACCTTGACATGACCCAAGCTGACATCGACTTGCAAGCTTGGTCGACTTGGCAGGTTCAGAGAGAGCCAACTCGACAGGCGCGACTGGTCAACGTCTGAAAGAAGGTGCAAATATCAATAAATCGCTCACAACACTCGGTAAGGTCATCTCCCAACTCGCCCTTGCAAGTCAAGACGGAGGGAAGAAGGGGAAGAAGGGGAAGGCCGACGAATTCATCCCTTACCGCGACTCCGTGAGAACGAAATTCCCCGTTACACCTGCGTCCTTACCCCTGACGGACATGCTGCCGAACACTAGGTTTTGACATGGTTGCTCAAGGACAGCTTGGGGGGAAACTCAAAGACGGCGATGATTGCCGCCATTTCACCTGCCGATTACGAGGAGACATTGAGTACACTAAGGTACGCTGATCAGGCGAAGAAGATCAAGAACAAGGCCATCGTAAACGAGGACCCGAACGCGAAACTCGTGCGCGAACTCAAGGAAGAATTAGAGCTGCTAAGGGGTACGTCTATACACGCTGGATGGTGCTGCGTGATGTATTGTCAGCTGACTTCAATATAAGCTCGTGTGGCGGCCTCAAGTGGAGAGGATACCTTTGACCCCCATATACCTCCGGAGAAACAAAAGGTCACATACCAGACTAAGGACGGAAAAATCAAGACAGTTACGAAGGCAGAGCTGCAGGAACAGATGGAAGCGAGCGAGAAGTTGATGCAAAGTCTGAATGAGACGTGGGAGGAGAAGTTGGCGAGGACTCAGGAAGTGCAGAAGGAACGAGAAAAGGCGTTGGAAGAGTTGGGCATCACGGTGGAGAAGAACCTTGTCGGCGTACATACCCCAAAGAAGGTGAGTACGTTACGAGTGTCAGAGCAGCATCACTCTGACACTTTTTGTAGATGCCCCATTTGGTGAATCTGGTGAGTAGTCTCGCAGCAATGTATCAGAATATCCGCTGAACGCACCATTTCTTTGCTCAGAATGAAGGTGCGCATTGACATCACTTCCTACTTGTTCCATGGATGACCTGGTTCACAGACCCATTAATGAGCGAATGTTTGATCTATCAGCTTAAACCCGGTCGCACTGTGGCATGTTTGCTCGTGTTCTGCCATCGTTGACGAGCACTTAACTTGGGAACACAGGTCGGACGCTTGGACAGCGAAAAGCCAGCAGCAATCCGGCTCAGTGGAGACAACATATCTGAAGAGCACTGTGCATTTGAGAATGTGGATGGCAAAGTCACGTTACACGCCATGCCAGATAGCGTGACGGTAAGTGCGTATTTGAAAGTAATTGCAGGCGATTGACTTGGTTCGTCAGTTCTTAAACGGAAAGCAGATCACACCGGGCCAGGTGAGTACTACAATGATATATGAAAGATCTTCTGGTAATCGTCCCTGTAGCCATACAAGCTACGGTCCGGTTATCGAATCATTCTCGGTGTGTCTAATATACTAACGTGGTTGATTACATTCGTCATTGCTCAATGCTCGACAGGGGATAATCATGTTTTCCGGTTCAACAACCCCGAAGAGGTTCGAAAACAGCGCGATCGAGCAACGGCTCGATCGAATCTACACCTGAGCATCTCAGTTATCGACCTCGAAGGCGCTGAGAATAATGCTACGCCATCAACTCGTCCTCCATCCAGAGCTTCGTCCGCGGGCGATGCTGACGTAGACTGGAATTTTGCGAAGCGTGAGGCAGCTCTAGCGCGGTTGGGTCTCGATCCTACACTGGATAACCTTCCGGACGAAGAGATCAACAAGCTCTTTGAACGGATCACCAAGGTCAAGACAATGCGTGACCACAATTCGAAGCCACGGCCTGAGAGTAGTCTCAGCCAACGTGATGACGCCTGGAGCGAGTCGGGTCGGCTGTTCTCTAGCGACGCGACGACGGATGATACGAGTGTCGACGCTGGACCAAGCCACGGGAGCCCCGACACGGATGGGCCGCTGAAGGACGTTCAGCATCAGCTCGAGTCTCGCCTTCAGGCTATCTCGGAGTCTAACGAGGCCGAAGACCTGAAGGTGGAAAAGGATCACATGGAGCACCAATTGAGGATGGTTCAACAACAACTCAAACGACTCATCAATGCACGTGCGCATGGGGAATCGGAAGACGATATTGTCGGATTCGAGCCTGTGATCTACACGGCAAGGCAGCTCCGCCTAATACGCAAGGTCTTGGATAAATGGCGCGCTCATCGCTCATTTTCCATGGCTGAGACCGTCTTGTCTAATGCCGTCCTTGTGAAAGAGGCGACTGTCATCAGGTACTGTTTTCTTTTGAGCCGACAAGGAAACAACGCTGATAATTCTCTAATTTGAATTTTGGTTTTAGCAAGGAGCTTGGCAAGGACGTTTCGTATAATTTTACTATCGCCTCCGGTGGGTCGTTGGCAGCACCGACTTCAGGCGTGGACAATATCGGAAGTCTTGATGGGTTCGGCGATGTTGCTGATCCTCGGCTTGCCTCCGCGACCCAGCCATCCGTTGCTATCAAAGTCCTTGACAAGAAACATTGTGCGATTTACACATGGTCTCTAGATCGCCTCCATCAACAACTTCAACGGATGCGAAATCTTACAACTTACATCGATAGACCTTCGTATACCCAACATTTCAGCTCTGATAAACCCTTTTACGACTCTCCCCCGCCGCAATTTTCCTTTATCGGCAATGCTCTGATATCCCTGGCACCTCTCTCACGTCGGTTCTCCTCATCCTCTGTGGTACCGATCTTTTGCCGCTATACGGCGGAGGCAATTGGTTCCTGCAGAGTAGACCTCAAGATTTCCAGCGTAATTCAAATGATCTCAAGGCATACGTCCGGATCGGCCGCCTCGACTAGGCCTAGCTCCCCAGCACCATCTCTACTGTCCTCAGGGAGCAAAATCAGCTTCTTCTTGACCATCGATTCTGTCAAAGGACTTTCGTCTCACGACTTCACAGCCTTGCACTTACAAGTGCGATTATCTTCCTTCGTGGGACCGTCCCTTGCGAATGAGGAGATATTTACGTCCGCTGCACTTGATACGGAGGCATCTTCATTATCAGACCTCAAGTTTCGGCGGACATTCTCCATCGTCGCTTCTACCAAGGTTATCAATTACTTGCGACAAGGATACGCTCCCATAGAATTCTTCGCCGCCGTCAAGCCAACATATTTGGAACGCCTGGAACGGTGGGACGAAATGCGAGAGCTACGAGTTCACCCGCGTCCGCCTTCGCCTCAGAGCCAGACGGAGACCAAGTCGTCAAGTACGCAGACGATGCGCAGGTCTGAAACAGATTTCGTCATCGAGCAGCTCCACGACGTCGCCGCACGCGTTCAGATCCGAGAGCTTGCTGCGAATGGGGAGTACGTCCCTGTCCCGGTAATTTCCCAGGGAAGCCTCGATCCGGGCGCATTCTTCCTCCATCAAGGGTTACAACGACGTATTTTCCTGGAGCTTTCTTCTGATTCAGGGCCCCAACTCCCATGGTCAGACGTTACGAAGGTCAGGCTGGGAAACGTGCGCTTGCTTGATCCTAAGGGTCGAATGCATAATTCAACGTCGAAAGCCATGGTTACCCTTCCATTACTTGCGGACCAGACGGTCGAGTTCAAGCCCGACGGGACGGGATCGTTGGTTTCGGAAGCCCTCTGGGATTCGAGTGTTCACGACTCCGTGCTGCTAAATCGCGTTACGACAAATCCATATCGCGTCATTTTGCAACTTCAGTGGGCAGTGTCGGTGGAGACGTGTAGCGAACCAGTTCAATTCTCGATGGATATCGCGGTGACGATGCAAACCCGGGACGCTCGTCCTCCGAACCGATTCCTTACCTTCCTCAGCTCCGGAAAGATTCTCTCCAGAATGAATTCGATATTCAAGGTCCGGCTGTCCCCGCCTTTGACACGTTCCCCGCAAGACCTTTGGCGTCTTGACACGTCGGAGAAATACGTGCGTGGAGAGGAGGTATTGCAGAACTGGAAGTCCAGAGGTATCTCAGCTGTGGAGGATTACAATCGCCTCGTGAGGACAGAGAGAAGAGCTGCCGATGTGCAGGCTGTTCGTGTCGTGTTGGCATCCTCCCGCGCTATGTCACGGCCTCTTCCGAACGGATCTGATGTCTGGGGTTCGGACACATTGCTCCAGAAGACAATTACACTCTGGCAAAAGCGATTCGGTCATCCAGATGAGGTGCGTTGAATCCCATGTTACTGCATGGGGGGCAGGCTCGTGATGTAACTTTCTTTGGCGTAGATTGTCCTGAGTCAGGTTCCGTCAGAGGTGGACAAGGTCCCCTCCATTTCCAAAGTCAGCAGGGTGCATGACAACACTGCCAAACTAAATTCTACTGTGACACTGGTGCCACGCAGGTGCGCGTTGATCCATTGTTTCACGAGGCTAAAAGCTAAAGTGGGAAAAAAACTTTTCTCCATAGTGATGGTCCGACAAAGAGGGGATATCTGCTCATTCTCACAGACGCTAGCCAGGACACCTGGGGCAAGCGGTGGTTTGTCCTTAGGAGGTAACGTTGACATTCTTTGCCAGTGTCGCAACTTGTTCATATAGATCATAGACCCTACTTGCATATGTACACGAGTTCCAACGAACTCGAGGAACTTGGTGTTATCAGCCTTCACGGGATGAATATCGAATGCGACACCAATAAAGAGGCTCTCCTTGGGGTAAGTCGGAACGTGTGCTACGCCTGGCTCTTCATCTGATGCGCCTGCTCGCAGAAACAATTCTGTTTCACACTATTCACTGCAGCAAACTCTCATGTGCTCGCAGCGCCGTCCTTGAAGGAGTTACAGTCATGGACATCGAAACTAGACCCTACCGGTTCCAACCTCACCTAGACGGTCCGAGTCACGGATCACCTCTTCTTCCTGTTTTCCGGATCCCCTTATGTTATTGAGCTCTTGCTTGTCTACACGTATACCATAGCCACCATACGAATCTGTTTCTGTGTTACATATGCCTCCCCTCGCACGTAATAAGTACTTGCCTGATATGTTGAAACAATCGCTTCTTCTGTTGTCTAGGACTCTGTTTGTGGTTGGTGCCTCGTGTCCGGGTGTGTCCAGCGCAGCGTTTCGTGCCAATCCAATTTGAGTGATGTGCACCGAATGTCGCTGACTACTTTGGCGAATTTGGCCTACCCGCGATTCAAAGTTCGGTCACTGTTTCACACAAAAACCAACTACAACATGCAGTTTTCTTACATGCTCACATGAGATGTCTGGCATGCTTAGTGGTGCCACGAAGTTTAACGGGTCCTTTCTGTGGTAGTACATACCAATAATTTGTGACATGTAACACTTCGCGAGCAGCCGATTCAGAAGCGTTGCCTGAATTCGCCGATACTCAAGTGTAACATCACTGGGATGCGTAAACCTAGTACAACACCGTATATTCACAACTTGGCTTCCCGTTGCGTTGCACGCTAATCGTGACTCGTATATAATATACTTACGGCCGATGGGACACGTTTACGATGTTCCCTTCAACATATCTCTGAACTTGGCGACATGGAGTGGCTCGGCACGACGGCCCGGGACGCGACGACGGCTTGTCGGGCCTGCGAGTTGCCCAAAATCGTCAGACATATGTATGTAGGGGTACGGTTGGGACCGCCGAAGATCTTCGTACCATGGGAAATGTTGTCGTTAGCAAGGGACTTTGGCAGGAAAGACTCACAAGCAGCCAACTACACCGTCATAACCCCGTGTGTTACGGTGCGTCATACCTCTTGTCCATGATGATGGATTGCGCAGCCCAAGACCGCTAAGGGAAGTGCATGCGGCCTTTCCCTAAATGATGAACTTCTAAGATGACGATGATGATATTAATTTGCTCCGGACTGAGGCTCGACTCACTGCATTGCCATACCTGGTTGATGCGGCGCACGCGCCATGAATACCCTCGTCGACTGCCATTCAACACACCTTCGGAAAAACGAGGATGTTCTCAATGCAACCTCGCCGTTATCTCGAACTTAACTAGGCCCGTTGCTGTCTGTCCGGCGAAATCCGTCTGTGTACCGAAGAAGGACCTTATAACATTGTGAGAACTCGGTTACGATGTTAAGGTAGCTGAAAGCTCCCACCAAACAGACTTTTGGCCGTTTTTCGTGCTGCGGAGTCGGCGAGCGTGAGCTCATTAATTTTGACCATGTGGAACACAGCCGCCACCAGATGAGATGTTTAATGACACGCGCCACCAGACGCCAATTCGTTGAGGCATTTACGGCCATGTGACGGGGCGGTGCGAATACGTTAGCACTCGTATTCAATTCGTGTTGTCCCGTTGTCGGTTTGTTCGTGTCCCTGTTGCTTTGTATCCACCGGGTCAGCGCGAGCCTCTCAGCCTGTCACGCATACTATCGGCGCTCTCAGGTTCGCAGCTCCATGTAGCTCCGCGTCCGCGTGTTGGTAATTCACTTGTCGGATGCGCTAGTTTATGTGGCATCGCCGTTCACGGGACTGACTGCCCGTGGATACAAATCGCATTGGTTACGCTGTGCCTTGTGCTTCAAGGCGAACACATCGGGTCTGTCGGGGACCGCCTTTCCATGGGCCCTGTAACCAGAACTATCGCACGAACAGCGGGTGAATTAGGGTGTTTACCTATTTTGGGGTCTTGACAACTTGGGAAGATACCAGCAAGTAGGTCGCTGATGAACAGATAGATAAGCATTTTCTTATCGAGACCTCGTGTATAGAACGTGCCCCAGTAATTAGAAGAATGTAACATCGGACGACAACGGACACTCACTGAAGTCCTTGACACGGCGAAGAGATCATTCCCCGTTCGTACACATACCAAATGCGACCTTTTGTGTCCTTGGCGTTTCAGGAAACATAGAATTTTCCGTGGTCCGCGTGATAAGCAATGACACGCACAAACCCGCAGAATCCTGCAGACTTGCTTCATGGGTACCAGCAAATCAAGATAGGAGCCTCCCGGCTCTACGCCTGTCGTAGAAATCGATCATGGTACACCGAAACCAGACGGAAACTCCCACCTCTAGTCACCCATGTATTCGGTTGCCAACAGACGCCACATGCACCATCGCAAATATACCGCAGTCCAGGCGGTATCGCGTGAATGCGAAGGGACTTTCCGAAACGTGTAAACGAGGTCTACTGAAACTGCGGTCCGGCGACAACTGTTGATCCAATTGACATCGTTACCGAACCCCACGGTGGCGCGCAGGCCTGTGCAGATCTTGACCCCACACGCCACAAGCACTGCCCCGGACGGAGGGCCTAAGGGCGGCTATGAAAGAGTCGGGAACGACTTATTCTTTGATCATGCTTCTGCTGGGAGGGCCGGTGAGTGAATGTTTCATGTGTAGGTATCATGGCCGAGAGTTGCGATCGACCCTGTAAATCTTTGGAAAGACTACCTCGATCAAATCCAATGGCCATACTACGGATCGTCTGACTGACCCGGGGAGTCGACCCTACTGCGGCGTGGCAGTCAAACCTTGAAAGCTTGACGGGTAGGCTTCTCTCGACTTGACTTACTAGTGCATCAGGTTGCGTCACGCTTCAGTGGCTGTCAGCACCGCACGTCAAGTGCGGTGAGTCCGCATGCAAGCCTTCGCTTAGCGCAGCCCGTGATAGAAAGCGGTGAACGTTCCGATCTACGGTGGACGGAAGCCAAGGGCCGTTAGATGACGGCCCGACGCTCGCCAAGAATGTTGAACCGTGCCGAGAGGTAACGCTGTCAGATCGATTCTCCTGTAAGCTTGTTGAGGGAAGAACTTAGTATGTATGCCACTTGTACTTATGTAGCGAGGAACCGGTAAATTGGTGAGGACCCTGACTCAGGACCAACTACCAAAAGAAGTGATGTCGTGCGGATCAGTCACGGTGTAGTAGAATGACGATTGAAACGGTGAAGGTCAAACGTTCGAGCGTCACGATGTTAACATGAAATGCTTTGATTAGGGAGCGCAATCCAACCTGTTCTATGAAAGAATTCCTGGCATGTCAGTTACATAGGAAGCACGACACATAACCCCCCCGCGTACCATTAGTGACGCTCAGGTGACAACGAACACATCGATAATATTCTCGCAAATATATATATATTGATCTGCGACCATACGCCCCAGTCAGCGGCAAATCAAATGACATTGGAGATCGTAGGGTAAGATAAGAGCATGATAATACAGTACGTTTTTGTCTCCACGCTATCCCAGATACGAGGGAACACAAAGATAGGAATGGTGTATGGTAAAGTGCATCTAGTAGTGCATCAGAGGCGTAGAACGAAGTCTAGTCTTTTGGTAGACCGAGAATACGAAGCAGGAAATGTGTATGGATACAGCGGCGAACGAAGGTGGTAGTAGCGTAGGATGCCAGACATGATTTAATCACAGGCAATTGGACAATCGCTCTGAATCATGACCGTCATCAAAATCAATGCGAGTAAGAGTGACTTCCCACTTACTGGTCGTGTGAACGTAAGCATATGGCAGGTGATGTATCCTTTGGCAAAGCCAGCCCCGGCATATGCAAAGAGATATTGCCATTTACGCTTAAATGTTTCGTACTCGTGGACATCTTTCAGTGCCGGGTAGTCTTTGATGAGCAAGTCTTGTCGAATATTTGCCTCTAGGCGACGACCCCATTCACGAAGGGTTCGAGGGTAGTCTATAAGAAAACAACTTAAAGGGTATTCATGAGAAGATGTGAGGATGCTTACGCGCGGCGTGGTTCTCAACTCCTTCAAGAGTGAACCTGCCTTCGGAGCCGGTGTTCGCGGCTTCAATCAACGCAGTTGCACTAGGCAAGCACGAGTTGGGCCACATGTAACGACGCATAAAGTCTTCGGGTCTGATATATTGCGTTGTCAGTAGAGTCACAGTCCCTTATGTCGTGACACTTACTGATAACTGGAGTATCTTGCTTCTGGGAATGTCGAAGCGCTGACAACCGCAGTCGCATTTCGTGACTTCAAAGCGAAATCTACAAGCTTGAAGTACGTGTGGTAATGCTTGGAGCCCACGTGCTAAAATCGTTTGCTGTGAGCGAACATGCCGTAGAGCTGGTCGCAAGTGTCCTGACCTCCAACATTTCGATGCTGACAAAGGCATCAAATGCTTTCTCGAACTCTTCTGGGATCTCGCGATAGTCCATCAAATGGACCCGAATGCGGTCCTGAAGACCAGCGGCTTTGATCCGTTCTTCTGCAAGAACTTTTTGTTCATTGGACAACGTCAGGGTGTCGACTTCACAGCCGAATGTCCGTGCAGCCTGATTTCGCATCCAAATATCAGTAACGTCGCCAGGCACAAAAGCAGCTCAATCACCTCAATGGCCATTCCACCCCAACCTGAACCAAATTCCAAGATACGGTCGCCAGGTTTCACCTTAGCTTTGGTAAGCACATGGCGAATTTTGCGTAGTTGTGCAGCTTCCAGATCGCCCGGGAAAGGACCATCGATCAAGTCCCCGCGGACGCCGCCTTCAGCATCGCTCCACAATGCGCATGAGTACATCATTTCCTTACTGAGAAATGCCTGGGGTGGATAATATCAATAACGCTACAACACAGTCTTCTTAAAACGCACTTTGAAGAGTTCATTGGATTGGTCGTAGCTCGCAATTGCGTTTAAGCGCGCGCGAGAGCGCGTCTGTCCGAGGAAAGCGTTCGAGAGACCCGAAATCGCTGATGTTATGCGGCTGATGGTCGAGGACAAACCATCCATTCCGGACTCATTGTCAAGCCAAAGCTATCGTCCATGAGTCCAAAACCTTGACAATGCACGGAGCGACCTACATCCATGGCAGATTTGAGGCTGCTAACTTCGACGTCGCCGACCATATACGCTTCGCTAACTGAAACGGTGTTAGCTTGCAATCAAGACAAAGTACTCTGTTGAGGCTTACAGCCTAGGTCTTGGGAGCTAAGGGGCACGTGAGCTCGAGCGCAACGTGGTGGAGAGGGAACACATACAAGAGGACGCGAGTCCAGAAGTCGGGGTTGGTGACCTTGAGGTAGACCTCGTTACAGCCCTTGGAGCGCGTTCCGAAATGGTAAACGCCTTGAGAGTCTGAGATGGTCAAGTATCCTCTGGTGATAGCCTTGTCAAGGATGGCAAGGATGGAGCTCCGGGCTAGAAAGAGGATTTAATACGCGAAGTGATGGGTGATGCAGTGTCATACCGTAGCTGGACAAGAGAGACTTTGGCTTGGGGAAGACGATGGATATGGACGGAGGGGAACGATAGAAGTTGGCCGCTGACGAGAACGTCAAGGCGGAGGACGTGGCAGCATTCAGCATGGCGAGGGGAACCGTGGAAGAAGGGCCGTGTAGATGCGGATACCGCTAAGGAGAAGGGAATACAAAGTGGATGGGGGGACACGGGGCGGACATGGTGCCCCTTTATACGTGGTGCAGATAGAGACAACCCACGAGCCGTCAGATCATAATTCTGCAAAAATTATTCTGTAATAGCACGCTCGGCAAAAATAGAGGGAGATTGCCTACTTGTGACCGTCCAGGGATTCACGAAAAAGAGAGATGAGATCTCAGATCTGGAGATGTGATGGAGCCAGAACTGGCAGAGTTTGAGAAACATAGATCCGTTTGACGGACGGGAGCAGTGTCGGGTGAACCAGGCTGCTCAATGGTATTATTGGTCCCACAACATTTGTCCAGCACCGGTTGTGTCAGGGTTCTAAACGAGCCGTCCCAAAAATTGTCAGCCAGTGCCGCGTTGTCGTGAGGGGATGGGCCAAGGGCAGCCATACAAGCAATCCAAATATCTCGACACCCAAAACAACGCTCTCCCACGTGGTTCTTGCGTGTCTCCCACAAAGGGTCAGCCCGGCGACGCGATCGGGTCTCCAGCGGGTCAGGGTCAGGTTTCACCAAGCGAACCCAGGTCACTGCCATCATCTTTCCCATCCCGGTCCGCACAGGTAATGTCGCCGTGACTCACCCATTGTAGACCGTCCATTCCTTCCCAAATGCGTCTCCCCTGATTGTTCTCGGGAAATACTCCGCGAGACACATGGAACTGCCCTACAGTCTTAACCATGATCCGACTAATTACTGGCCCTGGTTTCACTCTGTTCCGTTGGCGCGGCACACGTCGTACCTTGTGCTGAACAAAGACAATGATATCACCGTTCAGACGGTCAGATTGCATGGCTAGCCGGCCTTGTCTGCCTAGACGTGGATTGCTTGCCGTTGATTGGTCTCACAGTACGCCAATCTCGTTCACAATTAACAATGGCTTCCTCCGCTTCCGTGGCTTATCATTGGCTGTTAGGAGTTAAGTCGCGTGCTTCGCATGAGATAAACCCTCGCTGGACCCCGTGCCAACCCTCTGGATACCCTTGGCCAAAAGATTCTCCCATGCAAATCCGGCTCCTGGGCAAATGACATGGCGAGTGCGACACATCTGAGTAGTCGTTGGGAAGGCCTTTCCTTCCATCGCCGCATGTTGGCCATTCATCCTGGAAGCATTAATTACCGCTTGCGCCACTATGCCACGGAGACATCTATGTACAAACTTCTCCGTTTGTACACTTCCCTGCGATATCATCGCTCCAGAGCTCAACCAACACATATTGCCGTTCTCACTAGTTCTCGCTTCGCTCCTGTCAAGCCCCCGGCTTCCAGCTCAGTAGTCCTGACTTTCTGATCTTTAGGTGTGCGAGCCTTCAGCGGCCCAGCTTTCGTGCCTACTCGTGCTTCATGTCCAACGTGGGCACCAGCGTTGTCAGCATATCCCCCTTACAGGAAACTTGCCCGAAGAAATCCTCTCGGCTAAGCGGTGGGAGAGTCCTCAGTCAATGTTAAAGCCTAACACTCACGTGTGACACCTCCCTGATGCTCCGTGTACCCATGACTTTCTCAAAATAAACCACCTGACCGCGACTTCTCCAGCTAATAAAATCTACCGTGTGGGAGGTCCAAAATTGCCTCTCTCTCCTCGGCATATCTACTATATTGCCTGGAAACGTTGACCCAAGTATATTCAGTGTGCCTGCCTATGGGTTCTTGTGTGAGAGGCAGGACTGTGGGTATTTCCTCGTGAGCCAAAACCGTCTGAGACATTGCAATTTACGTCATGAGAAGTTGTTGAATCGGCGAGCTGACTTGGAGTCTAGGCCCCGGCGGTATTCATGTCTATGTAGCAGTCAGATTGGTAAGTATGTAACTCGTGTTTGGGAACATGCGACTCTTGTACGCAGAGTGATAGCAGTTTGTCGGGTCGTTAATCAGCTTCTATTCTCCCTCAATAGCAGTGATCTTCAACTGATCTTCAACGTCGTCATTACATCGAGCACAATGCCGTACTTACCACGTGTGGGTAGAGCACTGAATCGTGTGCCGGATAATTCCGCTTGCAATGTGGATGCTCAAGCTTGAAGCGCGGACGAGCCTGCAGGCACACTCTACTCGAGATACTTGCTCCAGTCAACAACTCTCCAGGGGATGACGTGTCTGAAGTCCTGTCGAACGTCAACTGGGGGGCTTCAGTAGAAGATGAACTCAGTCACGGCTACAACGTATCATCCGCCGAATTCGCTCTTGGTTGTTCGCTGGGAACGGAGATTCGTACCCGTCAAGGCGCCGTGTGTGCACCCCGATAAAACCTCGATCCGAAAAAAAAACTCAAATATAACGTATAAGGTCGTTTGGAAACCCACCAACTTCGAACACCAACTTCTACGACGCGGGTCGTAATTCCTGCTGTGCCTACTACATAGGGCGGTTCTCCCGATGGCATCGATTGACTTGCGCGGCGTAAGACGGTTACCCTCGAATCATGTATCCCGGCATCGTACTCAGAGAACTCGCGCCGCTGTCAGAGTTTACGTGTCATACTACCAAGTCAGGGGTTCCGTGCTAGGGCCGCAGGACACAGATCGTACCCATCGTGTGGGATCCGAGAGGCGATCCATGGAAGCGAAGCGATGGCGGTGATAGGCGGACGGTCTTGTTGAGGGAAATAGGCTAGCCATCGAAGAAGGCGGCCGCGTGGAGAGGATCGAGACCTACGGCGGGCGTACAAGGAGCACGGCGATGGCCGCCTAACTCAATGTTCTCCAGTTCGCCGGTTGGTCATTCTGATAGTGTTCTGTGCCGACGTAACTTGAAACAGCAATTGTAAGAACTCGCACGAAAAGAACCGCAAGAAAGAGTAAGGAGTCCGTGACGTGTTTCGATCAGAAAGGACGTTTGGCTGTCTTCAGATGAGTCCACTGTCCAATATAACGAGTCCAGGCATGAAGACGGGAATCAGGTTGACGGCCACCAGAGGGTACATAATATATGCTAAGCTGTAGCCGTGCCTGAGATGTGCCCAGGGAAACTAACGGCGGTGGAGCTGTAATATAACCGATGCGCGACATCTTGCACAATCCAGTCAAGCCCAGCGACTAAGTTTTGGCCAGTGACTGCGCTGCATGGCCAGATCTTCCAGTGGTGGGATTTGATTCCTGGCAAGTCAAGCAACTGGAGACAGCGTGGGGTCAAAAGCGTTTCAGGAAATACATTACTGCATACTTGACGGATTTCATGGTCGCTCATTGACCCTTGTATGTCTTGCTTATTTGCGAGAACAAGAAGCGACGCGCCGGACAACCTCTTGGAGAGCGTGAACCTCGGAAATGGGAGGATACCCAATTCGCCTTACATCCTCAAGAAGCAGGTTATGAAGCTCATCTTTGCAGTCCTGAATCCGCATGCGATCTCCCGAGTCGACAACCCAGACAATGGCATCCGTCTGCTCGAAATAGTTGCGCCAGTATGGTCGGAGAGTTCTCTGACCACCGACGTCCCCTACTCACATAGTGAATAACCAGATTCCAGCGTGGTCGATAGAAGGAGGCACAAACAGATATTAAGCGTGTAACTAGAAGTAAATCGAGGTCGGAACAATGCCGGTTTGAGCATAGACTCAAGAGTATCTGCGGATCCTTTTAGCACTCACTTTCTGTGGATGAACGTCTTGATGTTGAATCCTAAAGTTGGACTGATGCTCGAGATGTTCTCGCCATTGATCTTCTTTATGATGGTGGTCTTTCCCGCATTATCGAGACCACTACCATGCCAGTCTTGAGAAGATGGAAGCGCACGAGAGTAACAGGCCTACAGAAACAGGATCCGCATTTCTCTCTCCTTCTGGCGGCTCTTCCTTATGATGGTGAGGAGGCCCATGATTGCGGTACCCAACCAGTCTCTAGCCAAACCTACGGTACATTGGTAGCCAATGACTCCGCGGCAGGTAATTTCAATCCCCGAAGGATGCCGCCTCGGCAAGATATGTTGTCCCGGTCCATACTGCAAACGACTAACCTTTGACCTACGACGTCCGCGTCTGACAGTTTGTCGCCATGCCCCCAAAGAGTAAAGGGAAGAAAGCTAAGGGAAACGGTGACGATTACTGGTCAGCCAACCACGATCGATCTCGAAGATCGCAGCTGAACGTCTGACCGGTATTAGGGATCAGGTCGGCCAATCTGTCGCGAACAACAATCCTGCCGCACAACGTATTGGTGACTCTGATGCGGAAAACGCTCCAGAGGCCAAAACGAAACCCGGATTCTCTGCATTTGGCGCTCTCTCAATGGAGGATGATGGCCCCCCCGAGGTGGACGAGAACGAAGATTTTGGAGGCCTTATGGTGCGTTCATAGCTCACGTTTGAATCCGGTCAATCTATCTCAACTATTGCACCATTACACAGTCTACCATAAAGGCATCGACAACGAAGGCCAAGAAGGACAAAAAGAAGGCCAAGAAAGTGCAGGAAGATTTCGACGAACCCCTTGATGAAGAACCAGCACCTGTTGTGGAGAAGGCACCGGTGGAAATGACTGCAGATGATCTTGCTGACGAAGAGTGGGGCCCTTCGAAAGACAAGGACAAGAAGGGTAAAAAGAGCAAAGGAAAGAAGGGAATGGCACAAAACGAGGAAGAAGAAGTGGTTCCAGGTATTGTCTTCGTCTCTCTTACTATGAAACTTGGACGCATTGTGGCGCGCAGATGAATCTGCTCCCACAGTATCCACTGCCCTACCGGCCGCGAGTGCCGGACCTCAAGAGGACGAAGCCAACGACGCAGGCGAGGAGGCAGACGCTGGTCCGAAAGTCCTTACCAAAAAGGAAAAGGAGAAACTCAAGAAAGAACGTGAAAAGGTCGTTCTCAATTTTGAACTCTCGAGGCACGTCTGACCCTTTCCAGGCCAAGAAAAAGGCGCAGGCAGAAGCAAAGAAGTCTGCTGCCGCTGCAGAAGCAGCACCTGCTGATACTACTGCGGTCCCAGCGTCGGCTTCAGCACCTTCTGAACCAAAGCTGGAGAAGGATGAAGAGGAAGAAGCGGATGGTCAGGACGGCGGGGGAGCTGCTGCGAAGAAAAAGAAGAAGAAGAAGGGTAAGAAGGATGAGGATGGGTCCGTTCCACCTCCAGCTGCGGCACCGGCACCAGCCCCGACTGCAAATAAAAAGAAAGGTGGAATCAGCGCGCTGAAGGCAATGATGGAGGAGAAGAAGAGGCTAGAAGAGGAAGCTAGGCGGAGAGAGGAGGAGGAGAGAAGACGCATCGAGGAGGAAGAGAGACGTGCAGCGGAGGAGGAGAAACGAAAGGAGGAGGAGAAGCAGAGGCGGAAAGAGAAAGAAAAGGTATGTTTCGATGTTCGATAAACATGGCCACCATCGTCCTCATCCAGTGGAATAGATGAAGCGCGAGTTGGCAAAGAAAGAGGGACGCTTACTCACGAAGAAGCAAAAAGAGGAAAAGGCCGCGGCTGAACGACGCAGACAAGCACTGATTGCCTCGGGAGTGCAAATCGAAGGTTTGCAACAGGCTTCCGGCGCGCCCTCTGCTGGTAAGAAAGTGGTCTATAGTTCACGCAAAAAGAAGGGGCCATTGGGCAAAGATAAAGACTCAACTCCTGCGTCACCCGCTGTCGAATCGAGACCACTGAGTCCTGCTCCAGCTACTGCATCCCCTTCTCCATCCCCCGCGCCAGCAGAGCTTCCGGCTACAGTTGATGGTGTTAAGGATGAGTGGGACGCTAGTAGTGCGGAGGAAGATATTGGTACTGCTTCAGGCCCTGCGGTCAAGGAGGAGTGGGATGCGTCAAGTGAGGACGAAGTGAGCCCTCCGCCTCCGCCGGAGAGCAAGCCCACAAAGGCACCTGTTGTCCCTCGTGTGTCTTCATCTTCCCAACCCACGAATGGAACCTCACCTGGTGCGTATATTTTGTCGTTTGCCGTCTCTTATTTATCGTACCACTAGCAAATGCGATAGCAAACAAATCCCAAGCCGCGCAAGTATCTGATGTCAAGGCCCCGCCCGCAGAGGAATCCTCAGAAGAGGAGTCATCCGAAGACGAATCTTCCGAAGACGAGTCGGAAGACGATTCAGAGAGTAGCTCTGGGGAGTCTAGTGATGGCATGACGAAGGCACAACGCCTAGCTGCACAGAAGAAGGCGGAAGCTGCTGAGCGTAGAGCGAAAGTACACGAGGCTGCACTTGCTGCGCGTAGCAAGGATAACCTACGCAGTCCGATCTGTTGTATCCTGGGTCACGTCGACACTGGTAAAACCAAATTGCTCGACAAGGTCAGGATCTGTGGTACCTCCCTCCTATGATTCTTACACGATCGAAACAGATCCGGCAAACTAACGTACAAGAGGGCGAGGCCGGTGGTATCACGCAACAGATTGGTGCAACTTACTTCCCTGTTGACGCTATCAAAACTAAGACGGCGGTGTTGAATAAGGTCTGTAGTAGGTTGTTGTTATCCTTTTGTTTTTTTAACAGTGCGGTACAGGATGGGAAACAAGAATATAAAGTTCCAGGATTGCTTGTAATTGACACCCCCGGTCACGAATCATTCACGAATCTGCGCAGTCGTGGAAGCTCACTTTGCAATATCGCCATTCTCGTCGTTGATATCATGGTAAGTCTCCTTACAGAGATGCCAAAACGTGCTCACGATCGACCGGTAGCATGGTCTCGAACCGCAAACGCTCGAGTCCCTCCGCTTACTGAGAGATCGTAAGACCCCTTTTATCGTCGCCCTTAATAAGGTAACATCTTATCTATCTTGATACATGTACCGCTTCTCAATCTCATCCAGATCGATCGCATGTTCGGGTGGGAGGCAACTTCAGATGGTGCATTTCAAGAATCACTTGCCAAACAGAAGAGATCTGTGCAGCGCGAGTTCGAGGATCGTGTTCAGAAGACCATCGTGGCCTTCGCCGAGCAAGGCTTGAACTCTGTGCTCTACTATGAGAATAAGAACTTCGCTCGAAATGTCTCGCTCGTACCCACTTCTGCCATCACTGGGGAAGGAGTTCCAGACATGATCATGCTTTTGGTCAATCTGACCCAACAGCGGATGAGCGATCGCCTCATGTACCTATCGGAGCTAGAGTGTACTGTGTTGGAAGTCAAGGTCGTCGAAGGTCTCGGAACTACCATTGATGTTGTTCTTTCTAATGGTATCCTGCACGAGGGTGACAAAATTGTTGTCTGCGGTCTCAATGGCCCCATTGTCACGCAGGTCCGCGCATTACTCACGCCCCAGCCTCTGCGCGAGTTGCGTATAAAGGTACGCGCCTGCTCATAACACCAAACTTTTCTCGCTAATCTTTTCCTCACTCGTAGTCTGCTTACGTGCACCATAAGGAGGTAAAGGCAGCGCTTGGTGTCAAGGTTGTCGCCCCCGATCTCGAGAAAGCTATCGCTGGATCACGGCTTCTTGTTGTCGGTCTTGACGATGACGAGGAAGACCTAATGGAGGAGATCATGTCTGATCTTACCTCCCTGCTTAACTCCATCGACAAATCGGGTCGTGGTGTCTCAGTACAAGCGAGCACACTGGGTTCGCTTGAAGCCCTCCTCGACTTCTTGAAGGTTAGCAAGATTCCTGTTTCAGGTATCAATATCGGTCCTGTCCACAAGAAAGACATCATGCGTACGGCGACTATGCTTGAGAAAGCCAAGGAGCTTGCCGTCGTTCTTGCCTTTGATGTTCCTGTCGACAGGGATGCTGAGCGGTTGGCGGAAGAGATGGGCATCAAGATATTCAAAGGTTTGTTCTAGGCCAACTTTGATATGGACCCACTAACGCTCATGCAGCTGATATCATCTACCACCTATTTGACGCGTTCACTGCATACAACAACGAGATAATGGAAGCCAAACGACGGGATGCCGCGCCACAAGCAATTTGGCCCTGTCGCTTGAAGACAATCGCAGCATTTTGTAAACGAGACCCCATCATATTAGGCGTGGACATTCTCGACGGAACATTACGGGTCGGTACGCCCATCTGCGTCGTGAAGGTTGATCCGACCACGCAAAAGAAGGATATCATTGACCTCGGAAAGATGTAAGTCACGACAATGAAAATGTAGCCTGGATCATTCCTCACACGTCCATATTTAGAACATCATTGGAAATTAACCATAAGTCATTCGATGTAAGTCGCGATTTGTCTAGCCTCCCTCTTAGGATCATTGACGTTTACGATTTCCAGATTGTCAAGAAGTCACAGGCAGGTGGCGGTGTAGCCGTCAAGATTGAACATGCGGTGTACCAGTCAGCCAAGATGTTCGGCCGCCATTTCGATGATAAAGACGACCTTCTCAGTCACATCACGCGGCAAAGCATTGATGTCCTCAAGGTACAATATTTTGAATGATATGTACCTTCATTCTGATGCAGTTCTTTCAGTCGTCCTTCAAGACCGACGTTTCCAACGAAGAATGGCTTCTTATCAAAGCGTTGAAACCGGTGTGCTCTCATCTCTTTCCCGATGCTTTCCGTCGGCTGACAATTCAACATAACAGCGTTTGAATATCCCATGAAGAGTCCCGGTTAACTCCGTGACGTGTGTATTCCATCGGAGTTACATAGCATCACTTGTATTTATACGGCACATAATCATACGCAGCGTCATCGCTCTTTCTTTCACGTCCTTGGGAATGTCTATCCCATACAGCTCTGACGGCCACAAAGCCGTTCAACACGGCAATGAACAAGCTTCTGCTGAAGACCAAGACGCTTTGCAATTGGTAATACGCCATTGGAGATGCTGGGTAACCTTAGCAGTGGGATGACGCGCTGAGGCATTGCTGGTCATCACGGTAACGTCGGTTTAGTGGCACACTGGAAACGGGCTGCGGGTATTCCTGATTGCGGACTCTGAGGACCTTGACTTGCGTTCCACACACAGTCTTGTACCTTGTGAGGATGATGCACCAGGGGTTGAGATCATACCGCTTGAACCTGAACAGCGCTCATACCTGCGTAGGGAAGCCCTCAGTATCACCCTATTATTAGCGCTCCTACGGGAGCAACGCGTGTAAAACTGACGTTGTTTACCTTACTTTTCAGAGTCGGCTAGGTTACAAGCAAGTGAGGGAAATTTTGCTTATCAGACTCATGCGCTAACACTTACATAACACCGTGTGCTCTAGCAACTTCATCGCAGTTGGCATCTTATTGAAAGCTTTGCTGTTAGTTTTGTTGCTCTGAACTTCATTGGTAGCGTTCGGTATGGATCAACGTTGACCGTAAGCAATTTTATTAATGGTGATTCTCACTCGTAGTTCGTTCTTGTTCCTCGGTTTGCTCGCGGGAGGTCCTGCTGCGATATGGTATGAATTTTGAAAACTTCTAGAATGTTTATCCTGGACACTGCCGCAGGTCATCCTACATTGTTACGGTCGTCTTTATGGTGATAACTGCTGCCGTGCTTGCGGAAATCTGTTCGGCGTTACCGCTCAGCGGATCCATCTATGTTTGGGCCGCTGAGAGCGCTGGACCAAAATATGCCAGGTTTTTCGGCTTTCTGGTAGCTTGGTGGGCTTGCACGGCATGGATGACTTTTACCGCGAGCAACTGTCAAGTAAGCCCGGTGCTTGTTCAAAGTCTGTCACATCATATTCACCTTTTCAACAGACAACCGCCAACTACATTGTCTCTCAGCTGGCTGTCTGGGAAATCGATTTCCCTGGTGGAGTTGATAACAATAACATCAAATGGCGCGCATTCGTTTGGATACTTTCAGAGTTGATGCTATTAGTTTCGGTGGCTATGAACTACCTGCCACCTAGAATTTATTCTGGCATTTTCAAGTTCTCAGTCGCATTGCTCATGCTAGACTTTCTCTTATGTCTCATCTGGCTGCCGATTGGCGTGTCAAAAACGTACGGATTCCGATCGGCCTCGGAAGTGTTTACAATGACTTGTACGTCAAGATTATGTGAAACATATTGTATTAGCCACTGACATTCGTCTGACTAGACAATGGTACTGGCGCTCCTGCTGGATGGAATTGGGTCTTGTCTTTGTACGTCCCTTATTTATCCCCTGATTCATCCAGTGGGTTGATCAAATCTATTGATAGCCTCTTCACCGCGGGGACCTTGACCGGATTCGATGCATCGGGCCATATTGCTGAAGAAACCAAAAACGCCAGGTAGACATTTTAGCAATGATAACACCTTCCTGGCCTCACTCCTTTCAGTGTCATTGCAGCAAGAGGCATTCTGTCAAGTGCTATCGCAACAGGGGTGCTCGGTTTCATTACCACCATCCTGTTCTTGTTCTGCACACCAGATCTCAACACCGTGTTCGCTCTTAATGCCCCACAACCATTTGTCCAAATTTATGCCCTCGCTCTGGGAAAGAAAGCCAGTATCTTCATGACGATTCTAGCTGTCCTCGGTCTCATTATGGTGTGAAAGGATTTCCTAGTTCGCGTGTTTTCACTGATCTTGGGATCCCACAGAACACAACGGTAGCAATCGTCGCGTCGTCGCGCTTGGTGTTCGCTGTCGCTCGTGATGGTGTGCTTCCTTTGTCTGGATGGATTGGACGGGTCGACGCGCAAGGACAACCACGCAATGCGGTCACTGTCATCTTCATTTTTGCGGCAGCTCTTCTATGCACGATCTTGCCCAGCCAAGTCGCATTCACATCGTTGGTATCGGCCGGTGCTGCCCCAACTATCGCAGCATACGGACTCATCGCCCTGTCGCGTCTGTTCCTGACCCCGAACCAATTTCAGTCTTCTCGATTTAGACTTGGCAAATACGCGAAACCGTTCTATGTTTGCGCGGCTGCATTCAACGCGCTTATTTTTGCTGTACGTGTTTGCTTGGCCGTGATGATCGTACATACGCATTAAGCTTGAACCCAGGTCGACATCTCACCTTTCTACTTCCCGGTTACTGCGCAAACGTTCAATTTTGTCAGTGATCATTCCGCTCGGTACTTCTTTTGTTCGATCTGATGGGATGTCATGCAGGCTATCGTCATCTTCGGAGCCATCTCCATTTTTGCCTTCCTCAGTTGGTACTTCACACCTGAACACAAATGGTTGAGGCGCGATCAAATTCTCAAGGCCATGGAGGCAACAAATTGAGAATGGACGAGATTTGCTCGAGGTCAGATGAGATAAGGTATCGGTGTCCCAAGATACGCTAGACTCTAGAAGGGCTCTAGCCCCAGTTGCCCTTGACATGCCCCTTCAACATCTACGATCTAAAATGGTGATAACATGCTTTATTTGCTTATTCTTGGCAGTGGAGCTGAAGGGACCAACCTCCTTGGGAGCGGCAATACTCAGGACCACAGGATGGTTCTTACCGACAAGGACTTCATCCTGTGGAAACATAAGCACGGAAGATAGCACAATGAGTCAGGTACAAACCTCGATCCGGATGCCCATATTATGGAACGCCTTTGGAAAGTGTGGGACAGGCGGTACGTAAATACCTGGAGAAATAAGCATCAAAGGTGTGATAAGCGCTGGACGGGCCTACCTGGTTCCACGGTGATTACCATTCCTGCTTTCAAACTGCCATGCGGTTTTTTATTCAATGTTGAAGTTAAATGCGCCACTCAGACCAGCGCTTACCGATCTCCACGAGCAAGGTGCGCCGACTCATGCAAATCTAAGTTTCATCAAGTTGTAAGTCCCCGTCGACCCTTGTATGTTCCGGGCCCAAAAGAGAGACAAAAGGAACTTAC
>JBBPMA010000478.1:0-22860 GCA_038090075.1 Xanthoconium purpureum | reverse complement strand
GCTGTGTAGAATTGGGTTTGATTGCCAGCACTGCCAGATGTTGCCGCCGCGTTGAACAAGTGCTGCGTACATCCGAGCCACGTCCACCGCTGTTTTTCTTTTCTTCCAGGTCCGAATTCCGTGCTGGTACTCGGTATCCAGGACCTCACAGAATACCCTCTGTACACCAGCAAATGTCCCTGTTCAAGCGCCACTCGCACACGGACCAATACGGGGACGACAACGATGCACCGATAGATCCCGACCTTCGACTGCGCACGGTACGCACCGCAGCATCCACCCTCGCCGAGTCCATTCGCTCGGAACTTCGCGCAGAGAGGAGGAAGACTGCCCGCAGAAAACGTTCTCTCTTCTTTAGAAGAGACAAGCGCCCAAAGACTACCGACTCTGCCATTTCGAATGCCACCTCCGTCGCGACGGGCCCACAAATACCTGGCAAGCGTAGAAATGTATACGTCAACGCCCCTCTGTCCGCCATAGAAGTCGATCAGAATAGCCAACCAATCGTTCGTTATGCTAGGAACAAAGTACGGACCAGTAGTGAGTCCTCAACCCACTCGCGCTCCGTCGCCATCTCACCACCTCTAGGATATACCCTACTGACTTTCCTCCCCAAGAACCTCTTTGAGCAATTCCACCGGTGGGCTCACCTTCCTTGTTGCGCCCACAGCCATTGACGATACTTCACAGAATAGCCAACATCTACTTTTTGGCCCTTGTCGTATTCCAACGTGAGTGCGTCTCTATCAACGCAGAGCCTTCCTAACACGTCGCAGTCTTTCCCGTCTTCGGAGCCGCCTCTGCCTCGACGGCCGCCTTTCCCCTTCTCTTCATCCTCATCGTCACCGGCATCAAAGACGGTGTCGAGGACTACCGCCGCGCAAAGCTCGATGAAGAGGTCAACACCTCCGCCATCACGCATCTCGGTCAATGGCGCAACGTGAACCAGCCTCTGGACCCTCGTCCGTGGTACCAGCGACTGCTGCGCATCAAGGCACCTGGGAAAGTCTCCAAAGGCGTCCAAAAGCTCCGCGAAAAAGAAGCTGGGGAAGGGATGCGAATTGTGTTAAGCAAGGCCGGGGACGGTGACAGGGCCAGCATGAGCACGATGGACCCCAACGAGAGTACGTTTAGCCTCGGGAAACCGACCGGCGCAGGTGGGAGACAACTCGAGGATATTGCCAGTATCGATTCGCACACGTATCCTCCCGGGCTACCGCCTGCTGCAGAGATTGGTTCTTGGGGTCAAAACAAGTCAACTTCGGTATACCAGCAGAGCATACGTTCTCGGTCGTCGTTTGGTGTCGTCGACTGGAGGCGGAGGACCAGCGGGAGTGCCAGATGGGAGAGGACGCTGTGGAAGAAGTTAGAAGTTGGGGACATCGTGCTCTTGAGGGAGAACGAGCAGGTCCCGGCGGACGTAGTCGTACTGTCAACCTCGGATCCGGACGGGCTGTGCTACCTGGAGACGAAAAACTTGGACGGGGAGACCAACCTGAAACCACGCAAGGCTATCCAAGCGACCTCTTCCATTACCTCCGAAGAAGACATTGAGAAATCGTCGTTCGTCCTCGAATCGGAACCACCTCACCAAAATCTGTACCTCTACAGTGGAGTTTTGCGCTACACAGATCCCGCTAGCGGCGACTCTCGCAGGGAAGGTGTAACGATCAATGAACTCCTCCTTCGCGGTTGCACTGTGCGCAACACAACCTGGATTATCGGTCTGGTCGTCTTCACAGGCCCAGACACCAAGATCTACCTGAACGGAGGTATAACGCCGTCGAAGCAATCCAAGATCGCCAAGGAGACCAACTTCAATGTCATCGTCAACTTTGTCTTCCTGCTCATTATCTGCATACTCTCTGCAGTGATCTATGGCGTCTTGGATGGCAAGTCGAATACGAGCGTGAAGATCTATGAGCCGGGTGTGGATTCGACGAACTCTGCCGTGCTAAACTCGCTTGTCACCTTTGTGTACGTCTGGTTCCTTTGTCACGTTTGCACCGATCTGAAGTGATGCCGCAGCTCTTGTCTCATCGCCTTCCAGAACATCGTTCCCGTATCGCTCTTCATCTCGATCGAGATCGTCAAGACGATCCAAGCCTATTTCATCGCACAGGACATCGACATGTATTACAAACCCTTTGACACCGCCTGTGTCCCCAAGAACTGGGGTATCTCGGACGACCTCGGTCAGATCGAATACGTCTTTTCCGACAAGACCGGTACGCTGACGCAGAACGTTATGGAGTTCCAAAAGTGCTCTATCCATGGGGTGGTGTATGGGGAGGGTATCACAGAGGCGCAACGCGGCGCGGCGACGAGAGAGGGACGAGCGGATACTGTCGATCCTGAGGAGCTTGCGCGCAAGTTGGCCGAGCTGAAAGACATCATGGTATCCACCCTTTCTAAGCTCTTCAAGAACCGGTACGCGCAGATCAACAAGCTCACGCTCGTTTCGCCCAAGCTTGCCGAGGACATTACGGATCGGACATCTGAACAAGCGGGCCACATCACCGCTTTCTTCCGTGCGCTGGCCATCTGCCACACCGTCCTCGCGGACAAACCAGCGCAGTCGGAGAAACCGTGGTACCTGGAGTACAAGGCAGAATCGCCAGACGAAGCCGCGCTCGTGGCCGCCGCGAGGGACGTTGGGTTCCCGTTTGTGGGCAAGTCTAAGGACGCGGTCGATATCGAGGTGATGGGACAACCTGAACGGTACACGTTGCTGAAAACGCTCGAGTTCAACAGTACGCGCAAACGGATGACCGTTATCGTGCGCACGCCGGACGGTCGGATCGTCTTGTACTGCAAGGGAGCGGACTCGGTCATTTACGAGCGACTTTCGGCCCGCGTCGACCCAGCGCTGAAGGAGAAGACGTCTAAAGACATGGATATGTTTGCCAATGGGGGTCTCAGGACACTTTGTATTGCGTATAGGATATTGACGGAGGACGAGTTCTTGATGTGGGTGAGGACATACGATGCGGCAACCGCCGCGACGGAGAACAGGGAGGAAGAGGTCGAGAAGGCGGCATCGACTATCGAACAAGAGCTCATGTTACTTGGTGCCACGGCGCTGGAGGACAAGTTGCAGGAGGGAGTTCCAGAGGCGATCGATACGCTGCATCGTGCAGGTATCAAGTTGTGGATTCTTACAGGTACGCAACAATGTCCATCGCATGGGTCCCTGTTCCTTAAGGTACCTTTTCCAGGTGATAAGCTACAAACGGCCATTGAAATCGGATTCAGCTGTAACCTACTGAAGCAAGACATGGAGGTCATGATCCTGTCAGCTGACAATCCCGAGGGAACGCGCGCACAAATAGAGGCGGGGCTGAACAAGATTGCGTCCATACTAGGGCCGCCGTCCTTGGATCCGCGTAAACGAGGCTTTGTACCTGGCGCCCAGGCTGCCTTTGCGGTCGTCATCGACGGCGAGACGCTGCGACATGCGCTGACGCCTGATATCAAACCGTTGTTCCTCAATCTTGGTACACAATGTGAAACGGTCGTCTGTTGCCGTGTATCGCCAGCTCAGAAGGCGTTGACGGTGAAGCTGGTGCGTCGGTATTTCCTTTTCAGCGGCATTCACTCACTGTTGTCCAGGTCAAGGAGGGTCGTAAAGCAATGACTTTGTCCATCGGTGATGGTGCCAACGACGTGGCGATGATACAGGAGGCGAACGTTGGTTGTGGGTTGTTGGGTCACGAAGGTTCCCAGGCTGCCATGTCGGCCGACTACGCCTTTGGCCAGTTTAGGTTCCTGACAAAGTTGCTTCTCGTTCATGGACGCTGGTCATATCAACGTATTGCCGACATGCATAGCAACTTCTT
Organism: Xanthoconium purpureum; assembly: GCA_038090075.1. NCBI lineage: Eukaryota > Fungi > Basidiomycota > Agaricomycetes > Boletales > Boletaceae > Xanthoconium > Xanthoconium purpureum. The sequence continues at coordinate 19,021 of JBBPMA010000478.1, read as the reverse complement.
TTACAAGGTTCCTTGCATGCCGTCATTCGTGGGGTTGTGACTGACAGACGTTGGTTACAGAACGTGATTTGGACGTTGGCCACGTTTTGGTACCTCATCTATTGCTAGTGAGTCATCGAGTTTGGTCATGAGAACTACCACTAAGTTGCCATTCTCGGACAGCTTCGACGCGACATATCTGTACGATTACAGTTTCATTCTTCTCTATAACTTGGTTTTCACGTCGCTGCCCATTATCGTTCTTGGCGGTAAGTGCTTCGGTGGCATTGGCGGGAGTGGCGTTCTGACGTACATCCTATTAGCCTTCGACCAGGATTTGAACGCGAAAGCGGCCTTGGCTTTTCCCGAGCTCTATATCCGAGGCATTCGTGGTCTAGAATATACCCGGATAAAGTTCTGGTCGTATATGCTCGATGGTCTATACCAGTCGGCCGTCGTCTTCTTCATCCCATACCTCGTCTCGTCCCTTGGTCTTCCGACTTCCTGGAATGGCAAGGGTGTCGACTCCCTAGCTGATCTTGGTACCACTGTTGCCATTGCTGCCATCTTTGCCGCAAATACCTATGTCGGACTGAACACTCACTAGTGCGTTCCCAATATCCCTTGGGAAGCAGAACGCAGGTGCTGACCGGAATTCTTTTACCCAGCTGGACATTCATTACGTGGATTGTCGTCATCGGATCTTCGCTTGTGATGGTCCTGTGGGTTGTGATTTACTCATACCTTCCAGCCAACAACTTCTTCTCGCGTACGGCTTCGTTCGTGGACGAAGTGGAAGTACTGTTTAACAATATTACGTTCTGGGCTACAGTCGTCTTCTCGGTGATGGTCGCATTAGGTAAGTGGACACATTCAAAACGCATGTTGGGCATGCGTCTGACGTCTTGTCCTCAGCTCCTCGCTTCCTCTACAAGTATGCTTCTTCCGCGTATGCGCCACTTGACAAGGACATTATTCGCGAGATGTGGGTCTCCGGCGACTTGAAAGATCGGTTAGGCATTCGGCATCGCAAAGCATCCAAGAACGCGCGGGTGTCTGACCTCGAGACAGCGCCCATGTTTCGCGAACCTCATGCCCGGTCAGCCTCGGAGCTTCACCTGAGCCACGTGTATGAACCCACGCGGATGCCATCCGACTCGGACTCCGACGAGAAACCTCCGATAGGGTATACTGACGATTCTCTTGACGGCGACGCGGAGCGTACTACACCGCCGTTGATCCCTGTTGTATCGTCGTCGAAGATGCTGGACGTGCAAACTGAGCATGCTGCGGGGCTAACGGTGTCGCCGCACACGTCGTACTACTCGTCGAGCGACATCCCGATACCCTCTCCGATACCGCCTCCGTTGTACCGGTTCCCGAACGGGGACGTCGGAGAGAAGCTGTCGAGAGGGGCGTCGCCGACGTCAATACCGCCGCTTCCAGAGCCAGCTTACAGACGGTTATCATCTTCAGTACCAGAGGCGTTTGAGATGCAGGTTCGGCACCCACCAGCGCAGTCGCAGTCGCCTTCGCCACCTAGATCGCAGGGGTCGCACTCGGCATATCTGGCGGCAAGACCCCATGTAGACGAGACCTCGAGACCGGAGTCGTGGATGGGAGGACGGGCGCTATGACGGTGCCATTACGATCACCAAGGTTTTCTGTAGCATAGATGCGTGGGGGCGATCTGAACACGCTGTTGTATTTGCTTCATCATTTGTTCCCCTCTTCCCCTTTCCCCGTGTCGCTCACCTTTTTCATGTTCTCGCTCTCGCTCTCTCCTTGATGCCTCGACGCAAACTGCCACTAGTACATTTACCGCCGAATGATTGACCCCACACATAGTACTATAATCCGGACTCTTTCTCTTTTTTTTATACATCGTACGGACGACACATTAGGATGGCATTGCTTTTGACGTAGAAGAGACCCTCATGATAGCGAGTACTACAAGAGTGACTGTGTTATTTATTTATCTTCAATCCAGGCTTGAACGTTTGAACTTTGGTGACCTCCTCAAGACCGTCGTACCGCCGACTCGACAGCATAGATTACGGTGACTGTGGCATGTACTTACCCCGCATCCCATGTGACAACACCGTTCAACGTTACTCTTAAATCCATGAGGAAACGTCGATGTTTCAGCGTTTGCCAAGTGACCCAAGGTGACGGACTTGAGGAGACGTCTCGACAGCGTGGTGACAGGAGCCAGCAAGGTTAGGAAATCGGTGACGTGTACGTTACCCCAGATGAGCGGACGAAACATGATCATCAACCTGAGCGTCCATAGCAGGAAACGCGAGGTTGGTGGGAGTGAACAGACTGCGGGCTGGGGTCAGTAGTGGCTCGATCTGTGCAGAAAGGACATGATCCCCCCCGAGGGCCCGACTCTCGGGTCTGATCTGACTGCCGTGATGCGATAAACCTGGCGATCGGGAATTCCCGTGCTACTACAGCGATGAACCAAACCTTGGAATAATGACAAACCCAACTGTGAAACACATGCATCCTTGAATGCAAGCACAAGCGGAATTGACCCTTGACAAAAGGGCACAATTGAAGCTCGGAGGTCCAAAAAACGCACGTGCGAGCCGTCGAAACATGCCGAACACTGGGGGATGAAGATGACCGAGGTCCCATGGATGACGATAGAAGTGAGCGCTAGAAGACCAGCCACGACGAGAGGGTGGGCGAGCAAGCCATGGAACGAACGAACGACCGTAAGTACTACACTTCTGCTCTTAGAGTCCTCAGCTCACCTCGTCATGCCTTGTCATATTACACATCTCAATGTCCCACTCATTTTTATAGCAACTTGCAGTTTATTCTCCTTTCTGCGACAGTGAATATATTTGTCGCGTGCTTGCTCATGCCTCAATTGATTGGATCGAAATTTTTGCGGGCGTATACTTATGGTTAATTTCGGGAACTCCCCGAAAAGCCGGTTATTGCATCCGAGAGGTACGGGTGGTAGACGGAATCTGTATGCGAAACGACCGTGCCCGAGGGTTCACCGAGTTGTCCCTACGAGCACCTGACAGGATATGTCGGGTACATAGATGAGCGGGAACTTTCGCTCCCCTCTGTCTTGCTTCCCCTCCTGCGATTCCCCCACCGCCATCACTTTTCCCGACTCAGGTTGTCTTGGTGATCTGCAAACACACTTCCCGAGATATGCACTCCAAAGATATCCCCCTGGACAAGGCAGAGCTTCTGGCGGTGATACTGGAAGCACTTTTGTATGGTAAATTCCGTCAACTATCATCGTGGGTAAAGCATGCTGAACATTGGGCAAAGGGTTCTCGTTGTTCATGTTCGGTGGAGCTGTCTGGGCGCTGTCGTCTCAACGGTCCACTCTCCGAATGAACTATAAAATGCTCGCGGCTGCGTGCTTGTTGCTGCTGTTTAGCACGGTGGTGCGTGCCCCCCTAGTGATCTTCCATAAGCATCGGATAGAAATCGACTTACTGTGGGTATATAGCACCTCGTGATCGATGTCATACGGGTCATGGAGGGTTTCATTTATCTGCGAGTCACCTACCCAGGAGGACGTATTAGATATTTTTCCGACGTGTCACATTGGACGTTCGTGGCCAAGAACTATGTGTATGCTGCACAGACACTGATAGGAGACGGTGTCGTTGTGAGCTTTTTCGCATGTCCGAACGATCCCATCTGTTAACCCCAATTGCAGCTCTACCGCTGTTATGCGGTATGGCAATCTAAAGTTGTTATGATTCTGCCTGCGTTACTTTGGTGTGCTGTTACTGGTAAGGGTGTTTTAATGTCTAGGTGAATCGAAGTTATTAATGATCTCTCTGAAGTGACTGGATTCGCCTGTCCATATACCGAATCGCGAATAAAGGTCGGCGATGTCTTTGAGAAGAACCTCTCCCAATGGATCACTGCATTCTGGACATCAACTCTGGTAACCAACATAGTGACGACCAGTACGTACTTGCGTTTCCGTGAATGTTGATGAGCTTTTTCGAACGTCTCCTCCATCCTACTAGTTTTATTGGCTTACCGTATCTGGCATATCGACCGGAAGGCCACCAGGCTGTGTGATAACAGAAAGTCCAAATTGCGGCCCATCCTACTCATCATCGTCGACGCTGGCGCGATTTACTCGATCACCCTGTTCGCGGCGTTAATTTGCTATGTAAGGAGATCCAACAGCCAATACGTTGTGTTAGACATGGTCAGTCAAGTTTCACTCGTAATAAGCATGCTTTCACTGAGACGATCGGTACAGATCATGCCCATCATCTCCATCACGTTTTACATGGTCATCATTCGCGTCGGGCTGGCTAATCGGAAGAACCAGACGGCAACAGCGCACTCATTCGGACACACATCCTCTTGCCACAGTCTCGCTGGGGAGCGCAGAAGCAGAGTGCAGATCGACACCACGGCTTTAACTGAGAGCAGGATCGACAATGGTCAACGTTCATCACTGAGCCGGACGACTCCCCCATCCAGCGAGAACCACCGTCGCAGCGAGATCAAGTTCCAGGACATTAAAGAGGAGGCGTGAACCCAATCGTCAACGCATAAAGGCGGGCTGTCCCGCTCGTTTTGCTACGCCTAGGCTAGCCCCAGCATGAATGACACGCGTAACAAATCCATTAGTATTCGCCTCTGCAATTTCATGATTTGAATACCTCCATCGGCTTCAATTGCTACATAAGCAATGTCATCATTGTCACTGTTTTTCAGTTCTCTATTCAGTACATGTCGTGCCTCTTAGTGGTGGCATGTGTGTGTCGTGTTAGTCTCCAATGGGTGGAATAATCAAAATGTACCATAGCCTTTCAAACGTTGTTCGGAGTTTGCCAAAGGTACCTGACCAGAAGCCTGAGGCCAAGTCGATCGATTGCCGCGCCGCGTGTTTGTCCAATAATAACTTTGTTCTGATCGACAAGCATCATCGAGTCGTCGACACGTCGCAGCGAACACACTAGTGTAGCTGAATAGGCGACTGCCACGGATCCGAGCGTCTTCCCCGACTAACGTCAGGCGCAGGAAGTGTTCTCCCTGACATCTTTCAATCGTTGATATCGTATGTTTTTAAATTTTACTCGGCATCGATCTTATCGTGACGCATCATCTTCCTTACCGCCCCTCCCCCGAATACCTGATGCGCTGTGAAGCCGCACGATGTAGAACTTGGGGAGCTTATTTTGAACATGGCAGCTGGCACCATTCAGCAAGTGAAAACATCCAGGAACATATGTAGCCCTCAACGAAATCGAAAACTCCGTCCGTTCTGCTGGCGTCGCGTTCTCTGGCTATCTTTGTCGACGGAAAGAACACGGTCGGCGGGATAGACCTTGCACGAATTCCGACTTTTTCTCTTGCGGCATGCCACCCGCCCGTTATCGTGATATGTACATTGATGGGGCAGCGACACAGCGCATCCGATGACCCAGTAAACTGGGTCTTGCGCCCTCTGACGACGCGCAGAATTCCTGTCGGAAAGACTTTCCCCGACGAAGGGACGCCATAGGACTCGTCAAGGATAACCGTCGGAATCATCGGTACGCATACCCGTACCTACTTCCTCTCGACCAAGTTAACCTTCCAGTCCTTCGGTAAACCACGGCGGAATTTTGCGAACTCATTTGCCTCCTCTGCTTCTTTCGATGTCCCGAAACGAATGTTCTATGGCGTTCCCTCCGACGCCTTCGTCCAGCTCAGAGAACGAAAGGTACACACTTCTCAACCGGAGCTAGCTAACGGGTGGCCTTGCCTTCCCTAGTGCTCCCTGAGCCCTATCCTAATTGACTTCGTTCCCTATCTCACCTTCGAAACTCGAAGCAATATCCAAAGCGCTGGACTGGTTTCCGCATTTGTGGCAGATCACGTGCGGGTGTTTATTCTCGGGATGGGAAACACAAGTACTCAAACTCATAGGTATTACTTACGATGTCCGACCCTCGGTCGCGGCGTAGCGCAAGAGTCTCGGTCAGATCTTTTGGCTGTTATCGATATTACCATATCAAGTCCTTAGTTTCGCGGAGGTCTCCGAAGAACGATCAGTTGCCTCTTTCTATCAAGGCTGGCACTGGTGATGCACTGGAATGTGAGACAGGGTGCACAAACCTGCAACGTTGAGGGTTGTATTCGGCGCAGAATCTGCTGGCCTGCACTTCGCCATGGGGTTATTCGACGTATCACGGCCCTTCCACGCAGTCAAAGGCTGTTGTCCTGGCGTATCTGGTCCGTCTGATCGTATCAGTCAAGAAATCGGTCTATCCGCCATTCACGAGTCGCGCGACACACCGTATTTCGGCGGCTATGGTACTAATTCAATCTCCTTCGTTCTTGTCGCCGCTTTCTTTGTCATCCATTCTTCGCTCACAGAACTTATTGCGCTCAGTTCTGTCTCAACGCCACACTGGCGTCGGATGCTGACCCGGTTTCTTTAAAGTATACCTTCAAATTATGCACGAGGCGCACGTATTCTGAGTTTTACGGGGATTGTGGGTACCTCCCGCGTCCCCGAGGTGATGCCGCTTCTGGAAGGAAGAACCGTTTATCAGCGCATCCCTGCATATACACAATTCTAGCTCAAGCTAAGTATTTCCATGGGAATAAGCAAAATGCATGTCAACGATCCTCGTTCAGATTCAATGTTTCGTGCTTACGGCAATCTTGGGACGGCAATATCATTGTCTTAACACATACATGATGCGATCGCGTTTTCGCATTTGAAAATACTGTGGACGGTTGGTTATAGGGCACGGCAGTGCATGTTGTGACAAAATGCGTGGTTTTCGGTCTGTCAATCGCAGGGATTGTGACCGATCATACTGACGATTGCAACCAATTGCGTTCGTTGTACGTCTGCAATCGTATTTGACGATAAGGAGGTCACATGAGTTCATGATACACGTGTCGGGCCACGTTCAAGGCTGGGCTACAATACTCGTCCAACTTGGTCAGCCGTAACATATACGATTCAGGGGACGCAAACTGTTCATACGGACTGTCGATCGCCTTCTGGGGATATAAATGAAGCCACAGTTTGGTAAGGCTTGATAATTACTTACCTCACTCTCCGGGTCCGTGGCATTGAATGAAACCACAAGTTCCTTTATCGTCAAGGGTGAGACGGACTTGGTCGGCGCGAGAACAACAGAACGCGACTCGTCACGTAAGAAGACAATCCTTTCCGTTCCGTAACAAAGGCATTTTTGCCTCAGGCCGCGACGCCCGAGACGCCGAGAGAGGAAAAGGGAAACGGGCGATAGCGCGTATCGCGCCCTCTGCGCTACTATATCTTCGACTTGACGTGAAAAATATGAACAAGGAGCATCGATTTGGCAAGTCCGGATGGATGAGTGGACGGCGCGGTGTAGTTACAGTGGCAGGGGTTCCCAGGCCGAAGTGGTTTCCACCAGAAGACGACCTCGTGCTTCAAGTTCACCGTATGGAAAGTGAGAATTCGGAAGAGTCTACAAGGGCGCATCCGAGTGCTCCCGGAGTGGTACAGCCTCTATGGGCGGCATAGGAACGTGTCTCGTGGCCAAGCAAAAGTATTCGGAGCTTTGAGGTGGCCCCTCGGCGACGATAGTGTGACGTTCGACCCCTGAGAGTTGGAAGAGCGCCAGCTGGTGAACGAACTTGAGTCCGAAAGGTTTGGTTTGCTGTCTTGCTGCGCCGAAGCGAAGAGAGCGGGACAAATCGAAAGGGCAATCCGAGTCCGAGCGATATGGAGCTGGCTTGCATCGTGTTCAGGGACCGACTGCAAAACATCCGTGAAATGAATTTCAGCTGGGTCACACGGCTATCCTCACACATCTACGCCCAGCTGAATGGTGTCTCGCGTTTCCGGGAATGCGAAACATAACCGAAAAACGGTGGTATGTCTGTTCACTGAATGACTTGAGGTATCATCATACCGTTTTGCAAATGTCTATACTCGTTTCACATCATGACGACAACAGCCGCATCTGCTGATAGACGTGTGTTGATCAGTTGGGCCAACCACGTATTCATGAACCGCCGCCGAGGCTCAAGCAGAGATTTTTTTAGCCGAAAGACGTTTTTATCTCGCGAAGCGCTAAGTATGTCCGGCCTCTTACACGCTGGCAAGACGAACGAATTTTTGAAAACTTTACCGAAAACCATGGCATCCGAATCGCCCGCCTCCTCTCGTGAGAATGGGTCAGGTACATGGCTGGCCTACGTGCTACAGGACCCATCCAATAACGAAAGCGGGGTAAGTACTTTGTGCCATTCGCGGGCAACATATTATTTACGTAATCGTGTCAGTTTGCGCACCCGATTTCTAGTCCGCCCGGTATCTAAGCGAGGTGTGGTTACCTTGTCCCTAGGGACTGGTCGTCCTCGAGACTCGGCTAGTTCTTGGGCGAGAACATACGTGACTCGAAATTCTGCATAGAATAACGTTGAATTATCGACCCCCTTCTGTTCGCATTCACGAGGCCGCGAAGCGAAGGACCGGCCACCCGTGATGGAAATTGGGTCAAATGAGTAGGGGACGCCGAATGAGAAGCCGATGACTTCACAGCGCCTCTGAATTGATGGCCCATGTCCGCGGAGTGTTGTGACGGTCACTCCCCAGACAGGGTCCGGCCAGGACTCTTCTTTCGAGCTGGGATAGCGTCATTGCGCCAACAAATGTCCAGAAGCCCCGTTTGGTCAGCGATTCGATCGCTGTGTCTCGTGGACTGGACCTTGTAAACGCTGATCGGCGAACAGCCAAGGAGACCGCCACAGGAAATGGAAAGGAGGCTCAGAAGACGTTCTATCTGGTCTAATCAAGACGATCGAGAACACACAGGTCAGTTGGCAACGACTGTATAGCTGCATGGCCCCAACCCACGGCTGTTTCAGGGACGTGACTGATCCAGATTCCCCGATATGGTACTCAAAGCGGAAACTTCCGGCTCGGCCCGGTGACCAGCCACCCACCACTTGGACTCATACTTATTCCGCCTTCCAGCAGCCAAAGGTCCCCAGCCTTTCGTCCTCGTACTCCACTACGACCATGTCTCCGGTGCAAGAAGGCCAAGAAAAACCTTCAACGACCATCCTAAAGGAACGTAGATTCAAGCTGAGCAGGTGCGTCCACCACACCCTTTTCGTGTCAAGTGGCTCTAACGCTGCTCTAGGGCATGTGATCGCTGCAGGTGAGCGTCCCGCGGCGCAGTGGTCGCTACATCATGCTAACACATTGCATTGCGTGCAGGCGAAGGAGAATCAAATGTGATGAAGGACATCCCTGCCAGGCTTGCTTGACCGCCAACTCACCATGCACATTCGAAGAACCGGGGAAACGGACTCATCCCCACAAATCAAAGTGCGTACACACAGCCATCCCCTTGGTGGCACGTATCTCACCATACCTCAGACGCACCGCAACCCTCGAGGACAGGATGCACCAGCTCGAGACCCTCATCCAAGCTATCCCTCCCGCCGTCTTTGCTTCTGGGAGTTTGACGCCTCCACAACACCTCGCAGCGGACCCCAATATGGCGAGCCCGTTATCCACGTTTGCCTCTATGAACCACTCTTTCCCCTCCGGTGTCCCTCCTCCCTCTCTCCACGTGTTCCCCCTTACGAATCCATCGACACATTTTACTGCTCCGCCTTCAAGGGGCTCCCCAAGACAAGAAAGCCCCAATACGACGTTTCACTCCATTCTGGGCCAGCAGTCTTACTCACAGAATGGCTCAGGCTTTGAGCAGCCTTATGGGGAGACCTCCCGAATGCACGCCTCATACCTCTATTACGATGATGAGGGGTATACGCGGTGGCAAGGGGAGACATCCGGTCTGCCTCTTCTCGATCTGCTAGTAGAAAACCGCACCTCTGTCAAGTCCGAAACGGAGCATGGCTCTCCAGACCCGAGTTGGTCTGGTAAGCAATCTCCCACCTCCGATACCCCTACATGGTTTCCCAACCGGACATCCCGACGAACTGACGTCAACCCCGAGACGCTGTGGCGACTCATCACTTCATCCATTGTTCCAGAACTGATGGACAGGTAATCGCTTCCCTCCTTATCTTTGGTACCTTCTAACCACGTTGTGTTGTATTGTTAGCCTGGTGCAGTGCTATTTGTGCACAACCTACTATCTTCTCCCCTTCTTGCATGTTCCCACGTTTTTGGCGGTTGGTTGATTCAAATACGCATCCTTCCTTTGTCTCATACGTGTCACATCAGGATTACGGGAATCCTCAAAAGTGGGCAGAACCTGGTTTCGCTGCCTTTATCGTTGCTGTTTGCTGTCTTGCATCACGCCACGTCGATGACCCTCGCGTCCGGTCGGACCCTAGTGAAGGTGTTTCGGCAGGCACGCAGTGGTTTGAACTTTTCGGCCGTCTCCGAACACTTCCGATCGCGGACCGCCCAACACTCTACACTATCCAAGCCGACTTGATCGCCGCTGTCTACGCAGTAGGACTAGGAAAGCTTTCCAAGGCCGCCGCTCTATTATCCGAGGCCGTCACAGTGTCGATAGATGCCGGTTTACACCGTTCGGCCGACACCTACGATCTCTTCGATCCCATCGAGGACGAGATTCGGAAACGCACCTTCTGGTGCGTGTACCTGTGGGACAAGCAGCTATCATCCCACTTTGGCAGGCCACCCATGATCCGCCTGCGGGACAGCGATATCGGGGAGCCCGCAGTTGTCGACGACGAGTTCATAACTAGGGAGGGCGTGCTATCGCAGCCCCCTGGCACAGAAAGCCGAATGCGTCCGTTCGTGACAGCTATTCGAATCATGGTCGTCATGGAATCCGTACTGGATATCCCGCCACCGCGCCATCGAACCGGGGACTCTTCGCCTTTTTTGCTGCGTGCGGCGGGAGTGCTGTCGGGCCACATGCGACCCAAGGATCTGCGGGAAGAAGAAAGTCTGCTGGATAAGATACACAGGTCAATACCACCATACTGGGCTCATACGTCCGAGACGCTTGCCAGTGACGATGTTATCCGTGTCACGCAAGCAGTACGACTCCACTGTGCTGAACAGTTTGTCCGGATGTTGATCCACAGGCACCGATTCTCTAATCTCGTGGCGGAGAGGGTATACTGCGGCTCGACAGAGGAAGAGCTGAACGACATGGAGCGGGACGCTATGGCCGCCGCTCAGGCGTGTGCATTGCAAATCATCTCATCCCACATGCAGGTCGCAGCCAAGGGACTGATGACATATTGTGAGTTGATCTTGATGCTCGATGTTTTATGTGATCACCGATCATCTTCCTCAGACGGTGTCCACGTCATCCATCAGTTGACTCAAGCAGGCCGTACCCTCTTGGCCATATTGATCAACTGCAGGAGTGACAAACTTCAGTCCTTGATTCAGCCTGGCCTCGAGGCCCTTCGATCATGTGTAGCATTGCTACGGCGATTCAGTGGCCGGTATATATGCGGTCAGAGGTCAGGGGACCTGATAGAGGAGTTCTGTCGTCGTGAGTTGATCTTCCGCCGTGATGGTGATCGCCATGACTCACCTGATGCTTAGTCACCCAGATACCTCTTGAGCCATCTCGGTCAGACTCCCAGGAACAATTAAACACACGACCACCGTGGTTGAGGCCCGTACGCAAAAGGACTCCCAACGCGTCGAGAGGCACTAGCAGTGATGCTGGTTCCCACCGCAGCAGTCCAGAGGCTGTCTCGCTGTCCGAGTTCTTCGTCGAGCCTCCTGTCGGCCTGGCCAGTCCCCAGCCTGCTGTCCAAGCGTTTTCTCCAACTTACGGGACAGCCAATCAATATCTCAATGCCAACCGACGTGCCTCGCTGGGGCTACCCCCGTACTTGGACACATCCATAGAGATGGACCCGAGCGCGTACATGGCGTCTCCAGCAGACGTGATGAGTATGTTCGGCGATAGTTCTATGGACGTTTCGTCAATGTTTGCTCCTGATTTCGCCATGGGACATCACTCGACTGACTCGAGCGATTCCCTATACGGGCACCTCGGTGGAGCAAGTTTGGTTGCATCTCCATGAACGTCAGATGGACCTTATGCAGTTATGGTCATTCATCCTGTACGAGTAACCGCAAGGCTGTATTCTTCCACATGTTGTATTTGCCCACTCATTGTCATTTACCTTGCACTACTTATGATCAAGTCCTCGGGCCAGAGCCCGATACTTACACGTCACGTGGTTTCGGTATGTCATAGCATATCTTTTGTAAGAATGACATTCCAGTTCGACCAGCATGAAATATTTAAGCAGTCGGACGCCGTGGACGAAAGAATGCAGCGATAAATTCCTTTAATCCTTTATTTATTTATTTTCGCAGCTGACCAGCCAGACCCGGCGGGAAACGGTTGTGTCAGGGACCTGATGAACGGTTTACGCGTTGGACGCGTCTTGTTCCTTGTTTCCCTGATAGTCAGGTATCAATCTGGGGCAGCGGAAATAAGGCGAACTCCTGGGGGAATTCATGTCCCCATCACTCAACGACCGGCGTCGAGAAACCCGCGGCGCTCTGTGAACACCGGATCCATCGGCCTTGGCGATTTTGCGGACATGTAACGACTTGTCACGCGTTTCTCCCCTCTAATCGCTGATCCTATGATCCGCCAGAACATATACTGTCCAGATACAGGTCGGCGAGACGCATATACCCGTTGTGTTGGGTAGGGAATTACCGCGTTCTCAATTACGAGCTACGGCGACTGATGTTTTCTCCCGCGAAGATACGGGCTCCTCCGATCTATGGGTCTTATCTACCTCTTGTGAGGAAGCATGTTCGGGCAGCAAGGTCCCGTTGTACCCACTCTCGAATTTTCGTCCCGCCCATGTCGACTCGATGTTGACGTATGGGGACTCCAAGACGGGGACGTACGCCGCGGGCCCTGTCGGGTCTGACTCCGTCTCCCTGGCTGGAGTGGGTTTAGAGGGTCAGTACTTTTCCGCGATCAATTCCACGAACACGTCCGTCCTTCAAACGGATTCCGCTGGGATTTTCGGGCTGGGATTTCCCTTTAATAGGTGTGTCGCGCAATTCTTGAACGCGGCTCAATTAATTGGTGTTGACTTGATTTACAAGTCTCCTTTGGAACGATCTAGCCCTTGGTCAGGATGACATGCCTCCAGAAGGCATGGACGCTAATGCTCGCTTCCCCGATCGCCTCAAAAACCTCGTCATGCGCTGGTTCCGAAAAAACTATCAAGACGATGATGCTGGAACAGCGCCTGTACGTTCTACGCGACAGTTGACGACGACTGAGCTGCAGTCGTCCATTGTCAGCTATGGCCCGCTCATCCCACGCCTCGTGGCTCAGGGAATGTTGGACTCTCCCATGTTCTCGATAACTCTTCAGCGGGATACGATTCAGATTGGAGGGAATGAAGGGATGTTGTCCATCGGGCAGCTACCGCCAACTGTACAAAGCGAGAGCTTGACTTGGGTAAACGTACGAGGCTATCCCCCTACCCAGGGCGGATTGAATGCCCCATCGGATGCGCCTAGAGAGGTTCGTTCGGCCCAAGTGACCACTGTCCGATTGTTGATTTTCGATGATTTGATCAGGTGTACCCAGTAGCGTGGGAGATACCACTGGATGACGTCTGGTTCGATGGGATCAAACTGGCGAGGTCCAAACTGTCATCTCCATACATCTCTCTCTCAGCACTGATTGATACAGTAAGTCATCCATGTCCTGTACTTTATCGCGTCAACCATAGTTCTCGTATACACAGGGCAACTCACTCATTCGTGGTCCTCCCGATGTTGTCGCGGAGATCCACACTATCCTTGGCGGGAAACAATTTTCCTGTTCGCCTCCACATAGCCTGGAGTTCCAGATCGGCGGTAGGCTTTTTCCAGTCGATCCCCGTGATTTCGTCAGTGAAACTCGTGCTGGGGACGCCGACATTTGTTCTGCGAACGTGGTGCAGACGGACGTACCTGTCTTGGATGGTAATGGATACTTGTATAGCTGGAACTTGGGGACTCCATTTCTAAAAGGGTGAGTGGACTTCTCTGCAGTCGGTTCGACATGGCGGCGTATGCTTGCATATAAATTACTGGGGACGCCTCAGACATCCGCGTGTCCGAGAATTTCGGCTCGGAGCGCTGAATTGGGATCGGCAATATATATTTGCGCCTTGTACAGGGGCAACCCGTCGTCCGGAAAGGGCCTTTATGAATTATGAATGCGAAATGAATGTCTAGTCCAACGCCGCTCATTCATATCCCATGTCAATCTAGGATACTGGCCGCGTTCCATTACGGCTCGCTCACGCACCCGTCTCTAAATCCACCTCGAGTTGGTCTGCTCTCGACCGTCGATTTCAATGCGGGTAACGAATTGTGTGATGACAAACGTTACGCGGATCGGGAACACGCAGGTTATCCAGGTACGTCTCGAATTCCTATAGCGCTCTTGCTTTCGTTTACGTCCCTTCCCCTGGGCCTGCTAGTGATCGCGGAGCCAGCACCTGCTTCGCTCCCGCCTTCCCGGGGTACCGGATTTGGGGGTGTACCTCTCGCGTCACGACCAACTGCGACGCTGAGCGGCTTCCCGGGATTGTTTACAAATGGCGTGTCGGAGGGCACGCAGATCGGCGTCGGCATTTGGATCGTTGCCTTGACGGGGTTTGTGACGTGGCTGACGTGGAGGATCGCCGAGTGACGTGAATGGGGAAGGTGGAGTGTCGTCATTCATGTGATTGGTTTTGCAACGTGTTTGGATTCGCTGTATCGATATGCGAGGTAGAGTACGACTTGTCTGATTCTTTGATTTGTAGCATAAATAATGGTATTTGTTGTGTGATACAGAAGTGTACAGATGAGAAGGAATATATTGAGATCTAATCATATACATTGAATAGGAATGTTGAGATCAAAACTCTCTACTTGGGAACTTTCCGAAGCCACCATTTTGTTAGAACAATGCCTATCGTTCTTCTTTCAAATCGCTTGCAAGAGCGATGTACCCGAAAACAGGTCCCAGGTCTTTTGAAGCAACTCCCCGCCGCGAACATCATTGCTGTCATGGAAATAATTCCAATATCCGGGCAACAAGTGATGGATTGAGAACCAGATCTGTAGAAAGCAAACTCAGTATAGCTCGACTGGTCATCATAGATTGATCGACAACTTACACTGTAGTACTTGCACGATCGCTTATCCGCGTCGCGCGTCTGCAAGAACAGGAATCGCCCGCCGACGAAACATCCGTATGCGACGAACGCGAGCGTGCAGAACCAGTCGATGTCCCAGATACAGCAGAGAACATAGGACCAGATAGGGAGACCCAGGCCAACGACGAGGCGGGAGGTGATAGGGAACATGATCGGGACTGTGCGACGACCAGTGATACGGTCGCCCTCAACGTCCTTGAAGTCTTGGCAGTGCACGGTGGAGGTGAAGACCGCGATGGTGAGTTGGACTGCCAATTTTCCGGTTTCGCTAACTTTTGAGGGATCGCAGCCTGAGTAGAGGGACAAAGGGACCGTGAGCAGGGGGGTCCAACCAGAAAGGGGGTAGATGAACGTACTGGCACTGAGTGTACCCCCAAGTTCCATACAACCGTACATGATAGCGAGGATGACATTTTTGGAGAGCCAGTTCTTGTCGCCGTCCATCTCGTTGTACCAGTACGTGAACAATTGCATCTCGAGGCTGGCGAACATCAATTGGGGGCTGAAGAGAGCCGAGTATGCCAGGCATAGCGGGGCGATGAGCCACCGGAGAATCGTTGCATCGTGCAAAGAGATTCTCCCTGCAGGGAGCGGCCTCGATGGTTTGTTCACCTTGTCTTCCTCTGGCGCCTTGATCTGATTGGCAATATTGAACTGCAGGATATGGGTCCAGACCCACACGATGGTAGGTAGGATGTGGATGGGGCTGCACAGCGGCGCCGAAGCAATAGCGAGCAGCGTCTGAGTGGTGGGGGCGATCGTGAGCAACGAAACGGAAAGCATCAACGCCTTGCTTACCACTGGAATGATGGCGGTCAAGATGTCGTTCTTGGTGAAAAGGAAGATGGTATAAAGGTGATATCCGATGTCGGATGGGCTGAGGAGAGAATGTTGTACGGTCATGACGCTTTAGGGTGAATCGAATGTTGCTCTCTGGTTGTTCTGACCTTGGACGGCCTGAGCATATTTATATGCTGCATCGACACCTACATCCTCGTTAGTCCGAACCAACCGGTGTGCTGTGGAAGGGCTATCGGAGAGAGCCACCTATGACGAATTACCGGGAACGAGTGATTGCCGGCGTACTCCTGAAAGGCTCGGTTACATCCTTCCGAATAACGCGCAAAACGTTACTGTATTGTGGCGCAGAAATCTCGATGCATGTCTGCAAAAAGCAAACTGAGATGGTACCGATGAGCGCGCCACTGGTTTGCTTCGCTCGAGGATGATTGCCCTGGCTGTTGTGCATAGAGCGGAAAAAGTTGAAGGAAGATGGCTTTGTCCAGCTGCCTCGAAAGACACTGGTGGCACTCTTTGAAGATCGCACACGAGAGTCCTAGCCTGCAAGCTGCGAAAGTCAGAGACTGAGAACGAATGCGTGTGGATCGGAACATCCACCTCCACAACGTTCCCGCGAAGATGTCGAGTCTGAGACATGGACAATGAAGCGCTGAGCACCACCTGATGCGCCCCTGGAACGCTCAACAGCGATGCATACATAGCCTTCACAGCACGGTACTCGTCGATGTGGATGGCCCGGTGGCGTGGCTGTTAAGCAAGCAAGCACACGAAGAATACTCAGCTGCATGGATAAGCAAACTTGAAGCGCTGGAACCACCAAATATGGGAACCGGTATACGACTTACCCTTCATCCGGGGATCCTTGTCAGGGAAACTTCCGTAAGACCCCTTATCAAGTTGATAAAGAGGAGCGTCGCCGACGCTGTGGATATCTAGATTGGTAAGTGGAACGTGTACCGAGCGCCGAGGCTGCGTGAGTCCCACTGCGAAGACTGCCATTCAGAATCCGATCGAAATTGTACATGGAACGTGTGTCTAACGCCCAGGCCGAGGCAACGGAACTGCTAGCACTGCTTGAGAAATCAATGGACATTAGCGGTCCTTGACCGGAGAAAATCCGTCCTCACGCCTTGAGTGGCATGGGAATTCCAGACTCTGAGCGAGTCTGCACAGTCCACGGTCATTCGATTGTAAAATTTGTCGTGATGGAAATCGAAATCACCTCACTCACTCATCATGACCAGACGTTCACCATGTCGCATGGATCATCGAAGGCAACATGATCAGTGATCGTCCTTAAATCGACGCAACGGTGCGACGGTTGCAAAGGATTGCAAATCTCACGTGGGGTTTACATAACCATTGGCTGTTGTGTTTACACAGGCTCGAGGCCCACGTTGAGTGTCCCATTCTGAAAGTCGCAGTGCATTGAGCTGTATAGCCAGGAAAGTCAGCGTTGCGTCTACACTGGATCGCATGCAAACTTGTCCGCAACATTGTGGTGCGCGAAGATCGCATCAGTCATGTGGGCGTACCTGAACTTCGACAACTGACCTCTCCGGGATAACGGCAAGCTCGATGGCGGAGGTTCAATTGAACTTCCACTGGGATAAATATTATATACTAAAATAATTTACGGGCTGAACGAATAACGCACTCAATACGATACATTAGGATATAAGACCAGATTGCCCAGGTACTGATGAGGCATCGAATGGGCGCACAGTGGCGAACGACCATCCCTTTTCAGAGCGCCTTCAAAGCTGAGTACCTGAGAACAGATCCCAAGTTCGTTGGAGCAACTCGCCGCCTCGCACCTCGTCGCTGTCATGGAAATAATTCCAGTACCCCGGCAACAAGTGATGGAGCGAAAATCAGAACTGGAGGAGCAATGTCAGCATAGCCAGTCAGACGTTGGTGAAGGCCATCGGGAACTCACGCTGTAATATCTGCATGACCGTTTATCTGCATCGCGTGTCCGCAGGAACAAGAACCGTCACCCGACAAAACATCCGTATGCAACGAACGCGAACGTGCAAAACCAGTCGATGTCCCAAGTGCAACAGAGAACATAAGACCAGATGGGCAGACTGTTGGAATTTATTCCATATATAGTATTACTGATTACATAAGCAGTACCTACATCGCATCATAGTTACCTTTAGTTTACTTAGTGACTTACTGAGTATTCTACAGGTTATGAGCCCTGCCTGAAGGCTCTCAGTAACTGACCAGCTCACTCACGACATGGCCGACGTTGTCAAGTTGAGGCCAGACGGTCGAAATTGGTCGGAATGGCGCGAGTACGTGCAGAGGTGGGCCGAGGACCAAGGCTCAGCCAATTACCTCGCGGGAACCCCACCAACTCCATTCAGCGACGCACGCGATGGACTACTCAGACGCGTTATCGAGGTCACAGTCCCAAAAACCATATCCAGACAATTTCGACACTACGACACGGCGCGGGAATACATCAACTACCTAACGAAGAGATTCGACAACGCGCGCCAGCAGACGAGCAAAGCGCCGCACGGGAGAGTCAGAGAAGGCGCAGCCGCAGCCCAGGGACCGGGCACAACAACCACGGACCACAGGACTGACGGCGTGAGCCTCGCGACCCCGGCGAGCGGCCCACAAGACCACCATCCGTTCGTTAAACCCACAAGCCCCCAGGAGAACGCGTCGACCACCACGCTGCAGAGGACGCCATGCGACGAGAGATCGCACGGAGAGGACCAGAACGCAGCGGATGTCGAGCGAGGGGGTGGGGCGGACGATGAAGAAGGTCATCAGGACGACGACGACGAGGGCGCTGAAGCCCGTCGCACACCAGCCACACCACAGGAACCCCCAACGACAACCCAGCAGGTCGACGACCACACGACCGCTGACGCCGCAGACCCATACGCAACGTGCACAGAGCCGACAACGCCAGCGGACGGGTCGCAGGACCCACCGGACGACGAGGTTGAGAGCGGGGAGATGGCAGATGAAGGACGTCGAGCGCTGGAGCGCGTCGACGAAACCACCACGACGACACCAGACACACCCTCGAGAACGCCGCTCGAGGGGGGGTGTGCACCACAGG
>JBBPMA010000477.1:0-22868 GCA_038090075.1 Xanthoconium purpureum | reverse complement strand
CGTCCGAGAAGTCCTTCGACGCCTCCGCAAACACAACCTCTATGCAAAACCTGAGAAGTGTGAATTTCACACTGATTCAACCGAGTACCTCGGATACTGCCTTTCTCCCTCCGGACTCACAATGTCCAAGGTAAAAGTGCAAGCCATCCAAGATTGGCCCAAACCTCAGAAGGTCAAGGATATTCAATCCTTCCTCAGATTTGCCAACTTCTACTGCCACTTCATTTTCAATTACTTGGACATCGCCATTCCTTTGACCCGCCTCACCCACAAAGGTGCTCCATGGAACTTCTCTGATGACTGTTGCTTGGCCTTCCAGCATCTCAAAGACGCCTTCACCTCCGCTCCAATCCTCACTCATTGGATTCTGGATGCTCCACTCCTGATTGAGACTGACGCCTCCAACTATGCCATAGCCGGCATTCTTTCCATCCGCTGTCTGGATGAAGAACTCCAGCTGGTCACGTTTTTCTCTCGGACAATGACAGCTCTGGAACTCAACTACAATACCCATGACAAGGAACTACTCGCTATCCATGAGAGTTTCCAAGCATGGCAACACTATCTCGAAGGCTCAGCAACCCCAATTGACATCGTCACTGATCACAAGAACCTGGAATACTTTACAGGTACCCAAATTCTGACCTGCTGGCAAGCCCGCTGGTCCAAATTTCTCTGCCAATTCAACCTCATTGTCTGGTCCCGACCTGGATGACTTGGTGCAAAACCGGATGCCCTGACTAGACGCTGGGACGTCTACCCCAAAGAGGGGGATAGGGACTACGCTCGCATCAACCCTCACAACTTCTGACCCATTTTTACCCAGGAGCAACTCGCATCATTTCTAAGAGCTACATATCTCGCTGCTCTGGTCCTCCGAGCAAGCACCATGTACGACACTGAGAAACTCCATAACAATATCTTATCCACACTTCCCTCTGACCCATTGGCTTCCGTTCACCTGTCCACATCCGAACCTTCTGACTCTCGCTGGTCCATCAACTCTGACGGATTCCTACGTCTGGATGATCGCATCTACATTCCGGATGCTAATGATCTCTGACTTCGTGTCCTTCGATATAAGCATGATCACCCACTTTCCGGACACTTTGGACAGAACCAGACCCTAGAACTAATCCACCGCAAATATACTTGGCCAGGAATCCGGATGTTCGTCAAAGAATACGTCTCCTCCTGTACCACCTGCGCACGCGCCAAGGTTCCGAGACACAAGCCATTTGGGTTACTCAAACAGCTTCTGATTCCGGAGAAACCATGGAATTCCATCTCTATGGATTTCATTGAGCAACTCCTGGATGCCTCCGGACACACTGCAATCCTCATAGTTGTGGATCGACTATCAAAGCAATGTATATTCATCCCAACAGACAACAAGGTGAACTCCCTGGAATTAGCTCAACTCTTCCTACTCCATGTCTTTTCCAAGCATGGAGTTCTCTCTCACATCACTTCCAATCGAGGCTCGGAATTCGTCTCCCACTTCTTCCACTCACTCGGAAAGGCTCTCAACATCCACCTTCACTTTACCTCCGGATACCATCCGGAAGGTGATGGCCAGACAGAATGGATGAACCAGACACTGGAACAATACCTTCGAATCTATTGTAACTATCAGCAAGACAACTGGTCCAAACTCCTGCCACTTGCAGAGTTCTCTTACAACAATGCTCCAAATGCTACCACCGGTGTCTCCCCGTTCTTCGCCAACAAAGGCTATCATCCGAACATCTCTGTCCATCCAGAATGAGACCTTACCTCAGAATGAGCTCGAGAGTATTCCATCGACCTCGATTCCCTCCATCAATTCCTCCAAGAAGAAATGGCACATGCGCAAAAGTGATATCAAGGACCTGCTGACGCTAGACGCATTCTGGCACTGGACTTCAAAGTCAGTGACCAGGTATTCATTAAAGCAAAGTACTTCCGATCAACCCGGCCCTCTAAGAAACTATCCGAAAGGAACTTAGGGCCATATGAAATCATCACTCAAGCTGGAACTGTTTCCTTCACCCTCCGACTTCCGGATACCATGAAAGCCATACATCCAGTACTCCATGTATCACAACTAGAACCTTCAATCCCCAACACAATCCCCAACTGTGTACAACCTCCGCCACCTCCAATCGAAGTTGATGGGGAACCGGAGTATGAAATCTCCAAGAGCCTCGATTCTAAGATTGATCGCAGGAGACGCAACTGCAAGTTGCTCTACCTGGTGCGCTGGTCCGGATATGAAGGGACTGAAGAAGAAACATCTTGGTTACTGGCTACTGAACTTGATCACGCCTCGGAACTCATTGCCAACTTTCATCTCTGATATCCGGGCAAGTCCGGTCCTCACGCCAGCTCATGATGCGACCAAAATTACAATCAATTTCTTTATCTTACAAGAAGGCGGCGGGGACACTACACTACACTTCACTTCCGTCTGCATCCATACTGGACTCTGCTTCCTCCTCCTCCTCCTCCTCCTCCTCATCTAGCCTCCTCAACTCCGCCTTCAACCCTTCCCTCGTCTCCTCTGCCTTTTCCTCCTCTAACTCCACCACCTCTTCCTCTTCCACATCCAGAATTCCTTCCGAGCCCTCTGACAATTCTTCCCCATACAACTCCTCCGCCTTCAACTGGACCAGTTGGTCCAGAAGAAAGTTCTGGCGGTGAAGATGCTGGTTCTGCGCCCTCACCGTCCCCTCCAATGCCTTGATGGCGTCCATGATCCCTCCTATCAACTTGGTCCAATCCGGACCTCCCTCCTCTGAAACCCTCAATCCTCTGGCCTCCATATCCTCCGACCAAGCCTTCTTCTTGTTCGGCCGCTCCTGATCATCCTCCGCCTTCTGCTTCCGCCTCAGCGCCTTTTCCATCCCTGGCCGCTCACACTTGCCCTTCACAGCCTTACATGCCTCGCAAGATGTCGACTTCCCCTCTGTTGAGACCTCACACTCCCACCCTTTATCCTCACACCTCCAGCACCCCGGCTCCAGCACCTTGAGCATAACCGCCTTCCCCTTGCCCTTGCTTGGTCCAGCGCTCTGCTCCGCCCGGACTCGCTCGGCCTATCGAAAGTCAGCACAGTTTGGCGGACAATGAAGTGCTTACCCTTTTTTGGGCTGCCTCTTCTGCTGCCTTCTTCCGCTCCTCCACTTCCTCCGCCTTCCTCCGCTCTTCCACCTCTTTGCATGCCGCTTGGCGCTGTCTCTTCTCCATGTTCTTCACTTTGAACAGCGCATCGGGGTTGTCATCATTATTGACAAAGGTGCTCTTTGGGCCAGGTGTGGATATCTTGGAGATAGGAGAAGTCGGACATGGTGATGGTTGATGAGAAGGAAGCGCAGACAGGACACCCCAGACTTTATGCCCCTGTTATGTTTTTGGACTCCGAATTCTGACTCCGCATTGTGTTCCTCGCTTTGGCCTTCAAGGGTTCAGGCCTAAAGGGAGGATACTGTCATATCCCGCACAATTGACCAAGTCCATTCCGGTCTTCCGAGTCACTTCTGGATTTATCAAACACCAACTCCAATGCATTCTCGATCAAGGCACATCTCCTGACCTCCGGATTTGTATCAGGGACTTCTTTCATCATGCTACATTTCACTTATCCCCATCTGTACTAGTTTTGTAGCATTCTAGCCACTGATCCTATGAACCTGCACCACAGGTCCGATCTCTGGACAGCCAGTGTGCAGCCTTACATTTGAATAATTACTCAGCTCCGTTCCTCTGTGACAAATCCTGTCCACCTTTGTAGTATAAGTACTGTACCCTCCCAAGCCATGTATTCCCCCAGTTCGAATATCAACTAAGATACCACTCCCCTCTGATCCTCCGCTTGAGTCTTTGACTCCCCTCTGACCCCTACTCGACTTCGTTGCTGCGCAACGTTTAAGTCGTTACCTCCGAGTTACCTCCAAGTTCCGAAATTCAGGACCAGACTTAGGCAAGGGCACAGCGCTCCCCTCTGAGTCACTGAAGCCAAGTCCTGTCTGACAACTAGTCTCCGGAAGTCCTGGAAATAGTTCAGGAGTTGACCCGGTCTTGACAGGAATCCTGAAACTGGACACAATTGCAACAGAATGCATTTGAGTGACTCAAAGTCTCCTCTTCCCTGTCCTACAAATTTGTGATGTCACTTGCCCTTTCACCATCATAACGGACGCTTCCCTGCTGGCCACTAGTGCAGTACTCATGCAATCTGACAAGAACTCTGACCTTCATCCTTGCACCTACTACTCCACCACATTCACTTCCACTCAACGAAACTATGACATCTATGATCAGGAACTTCTAGTGGTTATCCTAGCCCTGGAAGAATGGCACCAATATCTACAAGGAACTACTCACCCTGTTACCATCATCATTGACCATAAAAACCTTTCATACATCAAAGACCCTCAGAAACTATCTAGACAACAAGCCATTCACTTCTGCTCAATGAAACTATAACATCTACGACCAGGAACTTCTAGCAGTCATTCTAGCCCTAGAAGAATGGCGCCAATATCTGCAAGGGACTGCCCACCCCATTACCATCATCACTGACCATAAAAATCTTTCCTACATCAAAGACCTCCAGAAATTATCCAGACGACAAGCCAGATGGTTCTTGTTTTTACAGGACTTTGATCTGCAATGGCTGTTATGTCAAGCATTGCTCTCTAGTGTTCCACAGTACTCCTAGGGCTGGTATCTAGTGAGGTTTGGTAAAGCAGCCAATAGGTCTTATTGATGTAGCCTAGCAGGTAAGGGCTTATTGTTGAGGCCTCCCTGGACAAGAGTATTGTTTGATGCAATACTTGCTGGACCTAAGAGTAGATTGTTGACTGGGCGAAGCACATGAACTAGGTGTGAATGCAAGCAATCTCTCAAATGTGAGGTGATGGTGTTACGATTTTCTATCTATCTCATACCTTCTTCCTCATCCACATCATCCAGCGAGTCTACATAGATCTTTTCCCTTACCATGAGAACGAGGCTAACTACCTACTTACTTTTGACATCCTCGCATCTCCTATACTTCTCCCCCTTTGACCTACTATCTCGCCCACAGGACTATCCTCTCCTCTGCCTACTTCTCTCGTAGTAGTCACGTGTTCCTACCTTCCACGAAGTTCTACTGAATTCCTCTTATGTAATCAGTAGTACTTAAATACCTGCTTAGCCTGTATTTTCCCTCCATTCTTGTTCTGTGCAATCACAGCATCAGTCTTGCGATCCACAACCCGTTTAAGTTGTGACCTAGTCTTTTCTCCCTTGAGACTTCTTTGAGGACGCAGCGTCTCTTCGTGAGTACCTCCCTCAGAGTAAGTAAACCCTTGACCTCGACACAAGTCTGTCGACTCGCGTAACAGATGGAGTCTCAAGGGATCTGAGAGAAAACCTTGGAATGGACTAGATTACAATGTGAATGCATAGAACTAGCTGGAGAATCCCAGTGTACATGGAGGGGTTTATATACCTCTAGTGGAAGTGCACGGACCAAGACAGAATGGTAACATAAGTGGAGAGCAAAAGCCTGTAGGGGTCTCATGTCTAAAAGGGGAAGCAGAGAGCCATGAGAAGAGCAGAAAGGGAAGGCATACAGGAGACCAGAAGAGATCCATTTCCAGAAGGGATATGGAACTCCATGTTGCAAAGAAACTGTGGAAACAGAAGAGCAGAAAAATTTGGAACATACAGAGTACCGAGATGAATGAGGAAAGAGACTGAGATATATCCAGAAGGTGGAATGCTGACAGGACAGCAAGATCTATGCACAGCAAATAGAAGCCTAACTGTGTGGGGAATCTAAAAGGAGAATCCAGAACAGGACATAGGGGTCCAGGAGTTGAGGGGTGCAGAGTATGGGATGAGATAGTCACCGAGGGGAAGAGAGAGATCATCCCAAGGTGCTAAGGAAAAAAAGGGGATCTTGTCCAAGGGCACAAAATCCGTAACAATGGCAGGTTGCTCCTGGAACAAAGATAGGTCCAGCAAATGCACTCTCCAGAGGAGACCATGTTGATACCACCCAGGACAACATGGACACATCTATCTGCCCAGAATCCACCATTATTAATGCCTTAGACCTTGTCCTAGCCAAGAAAATCAGATCCTTCTTCCAGTCAGACCCCCAAGTACTTTGAGCACTTGAAAACCTTCAACATAGATCACTACTATTTCCTTGTTCCTCCAAGAATGATGGGCACATGACAGATGGACATCTCTACTTTAAAAATTGAATGTACATTCCCCCACATGAATGACAAGCCATCCTACAATCCATACACAGCTCCCCCACCACAGATCATGCAGGATGCTTCTGCACCAAAGGGTTACTAGAACAAGACTTTTGGTGGCCAGGCCTCTTCTTTTTTGTCAATGTGTTCATATCCAAATGTGCAAATTGCCAACAGAACAAAGTCAACCATTACCCCATCCACCCTCCACTAGCTGCTATTCCCTCCTCCTGCAATCTTTCCTTCAGACAGCTCTCTGTGGACCTCATCACTAATCTTCCTCCCTCCAACAGACATGACTCATTGATGGTCATGGTTGACCACAGCCTTAAGAAGGGGGTAATTCTCATACCTTGTTCTAAAACAATTGATGCCACAGGAGTTGCCCAACTTTTTGTTTTACATGTTTTCAAACATCTTGGGCTCCATGACTCCCTGATCTCCAATCAGGGCCCACAATTTGCATCAGCCTTTGCCAGGGAACTCACTTGATTACTCCACTACGATGTCAAACTATCCATGGCATACCACCCACAGACTAACAGGCAAATGGAATGCACCAACCAAGAGATCAAAACATACCTTCACATCTTCTGCATCAACAACTCTCAGAAATGGTTGGACTTCCTTTCCACAGCTGAGTTTCATTACAATTCAGTCCCACACAGCTCAACCAAAGTTTTACCCTTCTCTCTTCTTTATGGATATGAACTGCAGGCATACCCCCCTCTGGGGAAAACCTTCATTCCAGCCCTGGAAATCCAGTTGTCTGATCTGGAAAGAGCATGGAAGGAGACATTGGCAGTACATGAAACAGCCTGCCAAATTATGAAGGAGTGGAACTTCTAAAACTTTGTCCCCTGGAAAGTCAGACACAAGATGTGGTTGGAAGCAACTCATCTCTATCTCAACTACCCTTCTAGGAAACTCACACCCAAAAGATAGGGCCCTTTCAAGATCTCCCAGATACTAGGCCCACTTTTCTACCGACTCCAACTTTCCTCAACATGGAAAATCCACAATGTCTTCCATGCCTCCCTGTTATCTCCATATAAAGAAACTGAAACACATGGACCCAACTTCTTGAAACCTCTGCCTGACCTGATTGCCTCCAAAGAAGAGTACAAGGTGGAACAGATTGTTTTCACATTGGGGTTTGGCAGGATGCCAAAAGTTTCTGACTGCATGGAAAGGGTATCCTTTATTGGAAAACACTTGGGAATCCAAATCCAACCTCCAACATGTGTTGGACATTCTCACAGCATACAAAAGGGCCCACCAACTTTGATGCTTAA
This sequence comes from Xanthoconium purpureum, assembly GCA_038090075.1. Lineage (NCBI taxonomy): Eukaryota > Fungi > Basidiomycota > Agaricomycetes > Boletales > Boletaceae > Xanthoconium > Xanthoconium purpureum. The sequence continues at coordinate 15,334 of JBBPMA010000477.1, read as the reverse complement.
GAATAGCAACATGCTCTTCATCCACCAGCATGATGACTCATCTGCTTCCCTTAGACCTGTTGACATCCCCTGGGCCCTGGGACTCACTATCTTCCAGCTCGCTTTCCTCTGTCAACACAACCTTCTCCTATTGCACACTTGCAAACACTTCTGTTTCTGCAAGGAAACCAGGTGCCCCATTTACTGCTAGAACAACAGGATGAGGTGTCTCTTCATGAGTACCCCTCTGTCTATGCAACTTGACAATGTTCCATTTATCTTGTTTGGCATTGCCCTTGCTCTCTGTATTCTCTTTTTCCTTGGTAATTTCTGTCTTTTTGTCTATATAGATCACTCTGCCTAATGCAAACATCAACAAGAGTTCCAACTCCCCTCTCTCCCATGCCATACCCAGTACCCACCTCAATTTATGAACCCTCCCTTTCTCCTTCCCCAGAAACTCATCCCATCTGCACCCAATTCCTTGCCACCTCCCAAATCTATACCCTCTTTACTGTCACCATCACCTCCCCCACCATCCTTAGCAAAATTGAGAGACTTCCTTCCTATGAACACAACACTGACTGTCAGGCCCTTGTCCAACTTCTCCACCACATCTCTATTGCCCAACTCCAGCTGTTCAAAGCCTGTTATGTCGATCTTCCAGAATCATTGGAAGCACCTCTTTGTACTACCCTCTCCTTCCTACCAGGTCCAGTTCTCGAACTCCTTGCCAACTCCTTCCAACAATACCTGGAGGAGCTCCCAAGCACTACCCTCTACCCCACCTTTCTACATGTCTGGAACACCCTCTCCCACACAGAACAACAACAATATCTTGAATGAGCTGAAGCTGATTAACAGACCAATAACTTTCCTTCTCCGATCCCTCTAGCTCTTCAAATCTCCTCCTGTCCTGGTTCCTCTACTCCCCCAACAGCAGAAAACAATGATGTCATCTTTATCCAGATCTCTGACAGACAATGGATCACTTCCTCCTCTTCTCAAGTCCTGGTCCAATCCTCTCACTCCTCCTCTTCCAACATCTGATGTTATATTTGCTTGAATTTTGGTCATTTCAGCCTTTTCTGCCCATTGTATACCTGCCCTTCCTATAGAGAACCTGCTCTGGGTCATGCAGCACATCATTGTCTGGAGACCCAATGTGATCTTTGTCATTAATGGAGACATTTGGATGACATCTGCAACCTTCAGATCTGTGGAAGATGCAACACCCCAGGACATGTGGTCAATAACTGTCCAATCCACCCACTTACCCAGATGGATGTTCACAGCACTTATGGTGGAACATACTCTGATGATGATGACCTCAACACCCTTGTGGATGACAACTAGGGAAGTCAAATATCTCAAGCCTGGGGCTCAAATATATGAAGGGGGTAATGTTACGATACTTTTCCTTTTGCATACTTTCTTTCTCTTTTGTCTAACATGTCAACTACATTCTCATCTCATTCCTTACCATAAGAAGATGGATGATTACTTACTTACATTCAATTCTCAATCTTCTTCCATTTTCCTCTTTCTCTAGTTCTGTATCTCTCTAACAGGACTGTTGTCTCCCCTGACTACTTCTTCTACAGTAGTCATGTGTCCCCATCCTTCCACACAGTTCTAGGACATTCTCCTTATGTAACCAGTAGTACTTAAATACCTGCTCAGCCTATACTTGTCCCTTATTCACAGCATCAGTCTTGTGATCCACAGCCTGTTTGGTTGTAACCTTGTCCCTAGTGCTCTTGTTCTCTTAACCTTAGACTTCTTTGAGGACATTGTGTCTCTTCATGAATACCTCCCTCAGAGTAAGTAAATCTTGACCTCAACACAAGTTTGTTGACTTGTGTAACAGATGAAGCCTGGATGGGCATGTAGTCCATGGCAATTGCAAACAATGTTGGGAATATCTTCCACTTTGTCTTGGCAATAGCATCAATACAAGCATTGACTGTTAGGCTGCTGGCTCATAGCTCACCCACCAAAACTCTAAGGGGTCCACATTCTCATCCCACCAATCTCCATCAATGTAGATCCAATACTCCTGTTCAATGGATTGGAGTCCATAAATTTGGAAGCAGTTGGCCCATATATCCTTGATTCCAGGGTGGGCAGCAAGAGAGTTGATGGTGTATATGGAAGAGAGTGATTGAGTTGCAGTCTGAAGTTTCAGTTTCTTTCATGGTAGAAAGCCATTTGAAAGTTAATATCTCAGATGAATTAGCATCAAATACATTAAGCTGCTAAACTTACAACTTTGAGGATCATTTTCTCAGCTCTCTTTGCATACTTATCTTTCCAGTAGTCTTTGATTCATGACATGTGGATTGCCAGATTGTCAACTATGTCAAAAGGTTGGTTAAATTGAGTCAAGGGATTGAAATCAATAAGGATATGACAATATATACACATTGCAAGTACATATATGCACTTTGGTGTTGTCCATTCTGTATGTAGTATTTCTTGACCCATGGCAATCCCACATTGATAAAGGGTCAGACATAAGGGTTGTTAGCAGGTAGAGTCTCCTAGGCTAACATAAAAAGCTCAAAGTAGGGAATTGCACTTCTAAGACAGGAAAGGAACTTGCTGGACATTTGTCGTTGAACCTTGTGAGGGATCTATTGCACATCAATAATAAGGATTACACAGGTTATGGTACACACAAGGGGATAGTACTGACTGTTAATGTTACAATTGTTACAATACTTTTTCTCTCACATACCTTCTTCCTTATCCATATAGCATGTTGCCTTTACTTTCACTTCGCTCCTCTTTATAAGGAGATGGATGACTACCTATTTACTTTCAATTCACAATCTTCTCCTATGCTTCTCTCTTTCTATTATCATCTCCTACAGGACTGTCCTCTCCCCTGACTATTTCTCTCACAGTAGTCATGTGTATCCATCCTTCCATATTGTTCTACAATGTTCCTCTTAGGTAATCCATAGTACTTAAATATCCATCCAGCCTGTATTTTTTCCTCATTCTTGTTCTGTGCAATAACAGCATTAGTCTTGCAATCCACAACTCATTTGATTGTGCCACTGCTTTCTACTCATTTGTTCTTAAACCCTGAGACTCCTTTGAGGACATTGTGTCTCTTCATGAGTACCTCCCTCAAAGCAAGAGAACCCTTGACCTTGATATAAGACTGTCAATTCACATAACAAAAGAACAAGAATCTTCTTTCGTCCCTTCTATTTAGAAGCAGGACCATCCCAGCCCACTCAAGATTTTCCCTCAATGCTCCAAGAAAGTCTTTCAGGCTCCTGACAACTCAGAAGAAATCAGAACACCCCAGAATCCTTTGGACCTTACAATCTCCCCTCATACCCAGTCACTCACTAGACCCAGCACCCCAATGAACCCCTTCTCATCCTTGAAAAGAGTTTTAGGATGTCAATACACAGTCAACCCAGCATCCTTGCCCTTGCCACCTAAGAACCTTGCCTCTCTGCCACCCTCTAGCTTACAATCCAGCACTCCAGTAACCAATTTCTTGCCACCTGTCACCCCCCTAGCTCCCACAGTAACATTCAATACACCCACTACCACATTGACTATCCCACCATTGTCACTCCCTGTCAACCAGTACCACCTCTGGTGAACCCAATGTCTACTACCACCCCCACTGCTGAAATTAAGGCAGCACTCCCCATGGATTTCTTTGGAGAAACTGAAGATGCTGTTTGATGGATAAAAGCCATGAGAGCATATTTTGCAATCAACCTGATGACATATACCACAGATAATGCCAAGTTGGTGACCCTGCTCAACAAAATGAGCAAAGGATGAGGGGGTCACTCTGTGGAAACCTGGCTTGACATCTTGGCAGACACAAGTGTGAAATGTCTGATTAAATCTTTGACAAGGTGACTGAAGTGTTTGCCTCAATGTTCTATCCCTACCATTGAGCAGAGATGGCCAGGGATAGACTCAACAACCTCAAACAAATGCCCACCAAAAAGGATGATAGATTCCAAACATATCTTTCTGTGTTCCAAAACCTTGTTGCACAATCCCAAATGGGAAACACTCCTAAGGTCCGAAGATTATTTGCTGAAGGACTAGACATTTAACTCACAACCATGATCTATTCCATGGAGAAGGTCCCTGACATCTTGAAAGGATGGATGGACAAAGCCATTGACTTTCACAAACAACATGCATGTATCATTGCCCTCAAGAAAGGACACAGTCTACCCCTTTCCTTCTTCTTCAACTCACACCCCACCAGAGATCCAGACATCATGAATGTGGATACCATTCACCTGAAGAAACTCTCTTCTGCTGACCAGGCTTACTGCATCAGGAAAGGCCTTTGCTTCAGGTGCCACAAAAAGGAACACAGTGCAAACAAATGTCAATCCTCACAAACTTCAGGCAAATCCAAAGGAAACAACTGCCCCCAACTAGTCAGAAATGCAGAAACCTCTTCCACCCCCATGCCCACTACTGCTGCCATTGCCACTATCACTCCCATTGACACCTATATTCAAAATTTTACCACCAAAGGCAGGACCCCCAAAGACATCCTCCAGACCCTAAAGATATGCTATGAAGAGGACAGAGAAGATGTGGCTGCTGCTACCACTTTCTTAGACAGTGAGGATTTTTGATTCAGAAAGTCACCTCAACATCTTCTTCCCATAACTTGTCCCATGTACTAGTAGCCTTACCCAATGAATGGACTATTTGGCTTCCCATTAAACTAGCTACCAAAGGACAAATTGTCAGAACCACTGCTCTTATCGATTGTGGTACCACAGGAAACTTCATTGATGTGGGCCTCCTATCCAAAGCAAACTTCCCTCTACAGAAACTCCCTAAACCCATATGCACCTGCAATGTTGATGGCACTACTGATGTCAAGGAAACCATTGGATGAAAAGTCCATACAGATATCCTTTTTTCTCACTCAAGGAAACCCACTGACCTCATGGTCCTTAGCCTTGAATGAGAAACAGGTCATTCTAGAAATGCCCTGGTTGCATAAATGGAACCCCTGAATTGACTGGGTATTCAACACTGTCTCCTTACCAAGATTTCCCATCTACTCTCCCTTGGACCACATTCCCCAACAATACCTTTTGCAATGGTTAGGCATTGACACTGACCAAAAAATCTCTAACTGACTACAGAAGCGAGAAGCTTGGTTGAGCAAAGAATCCATCAACAAAACCATCATCTCCACACAAATCACGCAAATGTCTCATGCCATGGAATCCACCATACCAGAGTGGTGCAAAAACTTTGTGGATGTTTTCTCTGAGAAAACCCATAACCAACTTCCTTCTCATTGCCCCTATGATCATACCATTGAACTTCACCCTGACTTTGCCCCAAAGATTGCCAAAATCTACTCCCTAAACCCAATAGAAATGGAAACTTATAAGGCCTTTGTTGATGAACACCTAAAAACTGGATGCATTGTATTCTTGAAATCTTCCCAAGCCTCTCCTTTCTTCTTTGTATCCAAAAAAGATGGGACCCTATGTCCATGTCAAGATTATCACTACTTGAATTCCCACACTATCTGAAACACTTATCCTCTTCCTCTCATCCCCAAGTCCATTGATAACATGAAGGAATCCATCCTGTTCACTAAATTCGACATTTGATGGAAATACAATAATATCTGGATCTGAAAGGAAGACCAGTGAAAGGCCACCTTCATCACTTCCATGGGTCTGTTCAAACCTACTGTCATATTCTTTGAATTCTGCAATGCCCCCTTTACATTCCAGGCATTTATAAATCATATCTTTGTGGACATGCTAAGGAAAAAATGACTGAAGATCTATATGGGCAACATGGGGATTCACACCAAGGATGATGTAGCCCTCCACCATGAGCATACATGACCAGTACTTCAACACCTCTGGGAACACGGATTATCAATTAAGTTGTCGAAATGCATATTTGATGTCCCTTATATGGAATTTCTTGGCATGGTCATTGGACAAGGAGAGGTCAAGATGGATGAGAAGAAGTTGGAAGCCATAGAAGGATGAAAACCCCCCACTTCAGTCAAAGAAATCAGGTCTTTCAATGGATTCATGAACTTTTACAGAAAATTCATCCCAGACTTCTCCAATATTGTTGCCCCCCTTAACCTGCTTACTCAAAAAGGGGAACCCTGGATCTGGATGCAACTCCAGCAAGAAGCCTTTAAGAAGCTCAAATATATATTCTCCTCTGCTTCTGTTTTTGAAATCCCTAACATCTCTTGCCCCTTCTTCATTATGACCAATGCCTCCTTGCTAGCAGCAAGAGCTGTACTTATGCAGACAGATATGAGCACAGACCTCCACCCCTGTGCTTACTTCTCTTGCACCTTCTTCTTTGCCCAATGCAACTATAACATCTATAATCATGAACTTCTTGCTGTGATCTTGGCTCTGGAGGAGTGGCACCAATACCTTCAGGGAACCACATACCCTGTCACTATTACGCAAGTCAGCAGACTTGTGTCGAGGTCAAAGGTTTACTTGCTCTGAGGGAGGTACTCACAAAGAGACACTGCATCCTCAAAGAAGTCTCAAAAGAGAGAGAACTAGGTCACAACTTAGGTGAGCTGTGGATTGCAAGACTGACGCTGTAATTGCATAGAACAAGAATGAAGAGAAGGTACAGGCTAAGCAGGTATTTAAGTACTACTGATTACCTAAGAGGAATCTAGTAGAATGATGTGGAAGGTGGGAACATATGACTATTATAAGAGAAATAGTCAGGGGAGTGGATAGTCCTGTGAGAGAGATGAGGGATCAAAGAGGAAAGAGTATAGGAGAGGTGAAGGTGTCGAAGGTAAGTAGACAGTTGGTCTCCTCCTCATGGTAGGGAAAGAGATCTAAATAGACTCGACATACTATGTGGATAAAAAAGAAGGTATGGTAAAGAAAGATGATTGTAACAGTCACCATTATCACCAACCACAAGAACCACTCATATGTCAAAGACCTCTGGAAGTTATCCAGACAGCAGGCCCAGTGGTCTGTTTTCTTACAGGACTTTGACCTGCAATGGCAAATTACCCCAGGAATGAACTCCAGACAGGACCATGTGGACACCACCCAGGACAACCAGGAGACAGCCATATGCCCAGAGCCAGTCATTATTCAAGCACTGGATCTCATGTTAGCTCGAAAGATCTGATCCTCCACCCAGTTAAACCCACTGGTACTTCAAGCCCTTGAAGCTCTGAGACTGGGCTCTCCCCTGTTTCCTCACTCATCCAAGGATGACTGGCATATGACCAACAGCCATCTATACTTTAAGGATTGAATATATATCCCCCCCACATGAATGACAAGCCATCATCTGATCCATAGATGACTCCTCCATCACAGGACATGTGGCATGCTTTATAACCAAAACTCTCCTGGAATGTGACTTCTGGTGGCCAGGTCTATCCTTCTTCATCAATGCCTTTATTTCCAGATGTGCTATATGTCAACAGAACAAAGTTAACCATTATCCAACTCGTCCTTTACTCACTACCATCCCAACTTCTTCACCCCTACCATTCAAGCAACTTTCAGTCAACCTAATCACAGATCTTACCCCCTCAGATGAACATGACTCATTGATGGTCATGGTCGACCATGGCCTTATAAAGGGGGTAATTCTCATCCCAAGTTAAAAACCATAGATGTGGCTGGAGTAGCCCAACTTTTCCTCCATCATGTCTTCAAACGATTCAGACTTTATAACTCCTTGATTTCTAACAGGAGTCCACAGTTTGCTTCTGCCTTCACCAGAAAACTAGCTTGACTCCTCCACTATGATGTCAAGCTCTCCACCACATACCACCCACAAACCAATGGACAGACAGAATGGACCAATCAGGAGGTCAAAACATACCTCCACATCTTCTATGCCAACAATCCTCAGAAATGAACTAATTTCCTCTCCACCACTGAGTTTCATCATAATTCCATACCTCATAGCTCCACTAAAGTTTTACCTTTCTCCTTGATACACAAATATGAACTGCAGGCTTATCCTCCCCTGGGAAAGACCTTTATTCCCACTTTGGAAAAATGCTTGAAGGCCCTGGAGGAAGCTCATAAGGAAGCCCTGGCTGCACATGAAACAGCCCATCAGATCATGAGGAAGTGCAACTTGCCAACCTTCATTCCTTGGAAAGTAGGGAATAAGGTGTGGTTGGAAGCAATGAACCTCCACCTCAATTATCTGTCTAGGAAATTAGCTCCCAAATGACAAGGACTCTTCGAAATCTCTTAAGTCCTATCTCCTCTCACCTACCAACTCCACTTACCAGCCACTTGGAAAATACACAATGTCTTCCATGCCTTCCTTCTCTCCTTTTACAAATAAACTAAAGCACATAATTCCAACTTCTCAAAACCTCTGCCTGATCTAATTGATACTGAAGAAAAGTATAAAGTGGAACAGATTGTTTCACATTATGGAACCTCTGAACATCACAAGTACCTGACCATATAGAAGGGATATTTATTATTGGAGAATACCTGGGAACCTGAATCAAACCTCCAACATGCCTTTAGCATTCTTGGAGCTTATAAACAGGCCCACCAACTCAGCTACTTAACAACAACATGCCCTTTATCCAACTCCACAACAACACCTCCCCCATCAGACCTGCAGACATCCCCTGGATTTTGGGCCTCACCCTCTACCAACTCAAATTCCTTCACCTACACAACCTCCCTCTTGATCACACCAAAACTCACTCCTGCTTCTGCAGGGAGACCAATTGCCCCATTCATATTAGGAATGCAGGAAGCAGTGTCTCTTTGTGAGTACCCCCCTATGTATGTACCTGGTCCAATGTTCCTGCTCCTCCTTCCCCAATATCCAATGTTATGTTTACTTGGATCTTTGTCACCATGGCTTACACTGCCCATTGTACACATGCCTGACTTGTCAGGAGGCTGCCCCCAGTCATGTGGCACATCATTGTCTGGAGACCCAATGTGATCTCTGTCTTTGATAGGGACATTCTGACAACATCTGCAATCTTCAAATATGTAAAAAATGTGATGACCTGGAACATGTGGTCAATAACTGCCCAGTCAATCCACTTACCCAACCAGATGCTCATCACACTTACAATGGGACATACTCTCAAAACAATGACCTCAATATCCTGATGGATGACAACTAGGAAATTTAGGTGTATTAAGCCTGAAGCTTGAATATACCAAGGGGGTAATGTTACAATACTTTTCCTCTCACATACCTTCTTCCTTATCTGTATAGCATGTTGCCCTTACTTCTGCTTTACTCCTCTTTATGAGGAGATGGACGATTATCTACTTACTTTTGATTTATAATCTTCTCCTATGCTTCTCTCTCTCTAGCATCATCTCCTATAGGACTGTCCTCTCCCCTGACTATTTCTCTCACAGTAGTCATGTATACCCATCCTTCCATATTGTTCTACAGTGCTCCTCTTAGGTAATCCATAGTACTTAAATACCCATCCAGCCTGTATTTTCTCCTCATTCTTGTTCTGCACAGTAACAGCATTAGTCTTGTAATCCACAACTTGTTTAATTGTGCCACTGCTCTCTACTCATTTGTTCTTAAACCCTGAGACTCCTTTGAGGACATTGTATCTCTTTGTGAGTACCTCCCTCAGAGCAAGTTAATCCTTGACCTCAATATAAGACTGTCAACTTGCATAACAACAATCAATGGTTATCCAGGTTTCTTTTTCTTTTTCTTTACTATCTTATCTCTGTATTTTCTCTCTTACATGTACATTAGGAGTCATTGGCCTTCCATTGGCCCACTTACTACTTACCTTTGACTTACATCACCTTTCTCCATGTTTTTGTGCTGCCACACTAAGTCTTGTCATGGACGAACTGTTCACATACTTTCTTTGAACCTTTGACTAGACTTTGCATTCACACTTTCCTTTATCCAAGGCAAGCATAACAAAAGGTCTAGCTTACTCTTTTTTCAAGGCTATCTTTGCTAGAGTCCCTCACCATTTTGAACCAACCAAGAAATCCTAGCTTCAACTCCTGGGGCCTTCAACACATCAGAAACACCAGTACTTCTAATCCTGAGACCTCTGAGACCCCTGACCAATCTGATGACCAGAAAGGCTCTTCCTTTGAAAACAAACAACTTCTCACATGAGAAGACATCAAAAACTTAGAAAACCTAACCTCCTTCCTTCAGATCCCAGTAGATCCTACTACTGGATTTCCATCTAACTCCATTGTTCCACCAGTTATCCCACCTGCCATCTCATTAATCTTCTCTACTGAATATCAACCATCCTTTATTCCACCAACCCAACCACCACCAGCCATGTCCACTACCACCACCATTGCTAAACCAATAGAACTACACATTGCCATTCCAGTCAGGAAGCCAAAAAAGGATGTTTTGGACATGATTCCAGTTCAAAAATGTGTCTCACAGGGTAAATTTATGGATGCTGCACAGCATGTCCTGTATAATATCCATAACGGGCTTATTCGCTTGTGGGGATATAATCTGTGGACATTTCATACACTGCTTGACAGAAATACAAAGTGGAATTACTAACCTGGTGTGGAATCCATGCAATCTGGCTCAATTCTGCATAGGTTTCTTCAGACTAGAGTATGCTAGAGAGTACTAAGCTGAATGAATAACCAAATCAAGTCAAATAGATGTATTGCATGTTCATTTCATCACCATCAAAATTGGTATTGTAGGGTAGTGTAACAGCTAAATTTAGATGAAATGCTGTGGGTTCAGCTATTAGTCAGAGATCTGAAGCAAGAAGAAAAACACACTAGAATATGGCATCAACTTCACTTGATGGCTCATCATACTGATCTTATGCAAACTGGGTTGTTGGTTGAAAAGAATAAAGCTAGTGTTGGTTCACCATGTTAGCTCAACAATAATTGTTGACTTCAGAATGAAATAACTTACTCTCCATCTTTGAGATGCCTCTCAACAATCCACCCATACTGCAGGAAAGCATTAGCATGCTTGTTGTACCACAGGTTGATATGTTCTCCCATATCCCAAACAATTTATCTTGCTCCAGGATATGTTGCAGGGCTGTTCTGTACAAGTTCCTGGAGGTAAGCAATGTTATATGGCATTACTATAACCCCAAACATCAATCCATTTTGACACTACCATGTCTGCAAGTCACACATCTTACTCTGGATATGTCAAGTTCATTATAATGCTTTGCAGTAGACCAACCTCATCTAATTCAAGATTTGGATCACCAGTGATAATGGTCCACACTGAAAAATCCACATTCTTTCCCATCAAGTTACCACAGAGATGGCCTTCTTTACCCTTTAGATGTGCACAAATGGCTTTTACTGGACAACCACTCTTTTGCAATGCTTGTGGAATACTGGCTATGTCATTGTCCATATATGTAGCAACATGGAACTTTTCATCAAAGGGTTGCATTAGGAATGGGATCTGAATAAATACAATTCATGAAGCTCACCTGGAGCAGTTGCTCAAACTCCATAATGATGTGTGCAGGAGCTCCCTGCTGTTCACAGTGCTGTACATTTGTGGAAGCTTTTATGATATCACTGAGTTTGTAGATCAAATCATCTTCACTCCTCATTGCTTCACCATCAACTGCTATACTTGGGCAAACTGGAGGTGGGGGTACAGGCATCACAGTCAAGATCATCCACTCAGGCTGTGCATATCCATCGGAGAGCCCAATCAGATGCAAATCTGAGTAAGTTTGATGCACACATCAGGGCAGGATGTATTACTGTGAGTCAAGCAGGGCATTTTGGTTGGCACTGTAACAAAGTAGTGTGGGAAACTGGGCACTTGCTTGAAAATCTTTGAAATAATTGGATAAAGTGGTTTAAAAGTGCTAGGTTCCACAGATTTGTTTGTGGATGGCTCCTTAACAAAGGCAGACCATTGTTTGTCATCCTGGGTGATCAAGCTGTTAGCTTTCAACTCTCCACATATTTCTGCTATTTTGCCAACTTCTGGAAGGGTACAGAATTGCAAATGGATGAGCTGTTCATAGGGGACCTGGAAATACTTCTTAAAATCAGTGAGGACTGCTCAACATCCCCCAGTGAGGTCTTTGGAGAGATATGGAAACCCTGTAGTGAGAGGGTAATGTGGTTGGGTGTCTGGACAAGACAGAAATCTTGGTTTCAATTTCAGGTGCTGGGAACAGTGCTGGCCATGGGAAAATCCAATGGTGGAGCAATGGTGAGAACTGCAGACTGCCAAAGTGTGTATAAATGAGAAAACAGCTTGACACTGACAATGCTATCAATGTACCTCATGGGTGGTGGGCTGAAAGGTGCTGTGTGAATGGTTTACATAAGACTCCAAACAGCTCAATTGGTCTATTGGACTACAAGCATAGGATGAAATTGATATTGGTCAGCATCACAGCCTGAAGCACAAGAGTACCTTGGATACTCACTTGCACAAGCATTATGAATAATGTTGAGATGAATGGAAGGTGCATGTCTTATGCATTCCTTGCTTTTGAATGTGAGGGACTTGTGTGTAAGGAGCTATGAAAGAAGACATCCCACATGAATTCTAGAACACCTGTAAGGCACCTTCAACAGAATAGATCTGTAGTGGGGAACAAAGACAATTACATAAAACAGACTCCTAAAATCTGAGACCTAGTATATGAGTTATGGTTCAGTAGTTTATTTGGCTTTCAAATCTACCAAAGACAAGTCTGTGTATGTTTACATAAGTAGAACACCAGATATTGCTAAGCAAAATATGGTGCTACCATGTTTTTAGGCAGGAGCATGGATATGAATACCCATCCCTTGTTATACCCATACCTGCATGCTGAGTCATAGCCATGCAATGCTGATGCCAACAATGTGACAAGAACAACAAGACTAACAACACATCCTCTTCTTCTCTCTCATCCTCACCTGCCTTGTGACAACGACATGATGAAAACATTGACTTGGACAATACAATGATGGCAACATGATGACAACAACACCACTGACATGTTGTTGTTGACAATTACCATCACATGTTTGTTCACATGTATCCTCATCCTCTTGCCTGCCCTTTCATCCCTGCTCATTCACCTCGCCTTTTCTCCAAACATGACAATATAATGACAATACAATAACAATGACAATGCCGATGACAATGCTGCCAATTTGTCATTATTATATCAAGCATAGTTCTCTAGTGTTCCAAGCTAAAAAGACCTCCTGGGCACAAGTGAGGTTCCTGGTAAAGTGGGCCAATAGGTCTTATTGAAGGTGCCTAGCAAGCAAAGGGCTTAGTGGAGATTCCTTTCTTGGATGAGAGTATGTCTTGAAATAATACTTGAGGGATTTGTGAAGGGATTTGTGATGTGGGTGAAGCACACAGATTAAGTGTGAATGCAAGTAGTTTCTGCCTTATGCTGAAGGACAGACAATGGGGTCTCAAGGAACTAATAAAGGAGCCTTGGAATGGACTAGATTACAATGTGAATGCATAGAACTAGCTGAGGAATCCCAGTGTACATGTGGGATTTATATACCTCTAAGGAAAGCATACAGACCAGGACAGAATGGAGTATAAGTGGAATAGCAGAAGCCTGAAGGGGTTCTGAGTCTAAAAAGAGAGGTGGAGAGCTGCAAGAAGAGCAGAAAGGGAAGACATATGGGAAACTGGGTGAGGTCCATTCCAAAAGGGATATGGAGCTCTGTGATGCAAGGGAACTGTGGAATCAGAAAGGAAGAGAGAATACAGAATGTACAACAGACCAAGATATATCCAGAAGGCAGAAGGCTGAGAGGACAGGAAGATCTATGCACAGTGGATAGAAGCCTAATCGTGTGTGGAATCTAAAAGGAGAATCCAGATCTGGACATAGGAGTCCAGGAATTGAGTGGCACAGTGTATGGAACAAGGTAGTTGGCCAGTGAAGTGGAGAGGTTGCTGTAGAAAGCAAGGGAAAAGGGAGGGATCTCGTCAAAGGGCATGAAATCCATAACAGTCATTGTTGATGCTGCCCTTCCTATTATCATTGCACTTACCCTGAGAGGAGTGACAGAAGTGACAGTACAATGCACATAACTGTATGCATTGTGCCATTGCTTCTCTCACCCTCCCTTCCTGCTCATACCCACAGATAACCTGCCAAAGGTCCCACCATGTTTTTGCAAGCCCAATTGCTCTCTTCATGCTCTCCACCCTCCCCTGTGTCATTTTGGGCATAAACACTTGCCCTCCACCCCCTCCATGTTGTTTCAAGTGCAAACAGTCACTTTCCACCCCTTTCTTGCACCCTGTGTGCCTTTTCTCAACTTCATTGGATTGGCTGGTTCACCTGCTGCTACCATTGTGTGCCTGCCAATTTCATCATCAGGACTGCTTGTACACCTGCCCATTTGCTCCATCTCACACTGGGCTCTTCTAGGTGCATGCTTGTTGTCTATTGACTCTGTTTGTAAGTCTTCACCATTGTCTGACTTGGTTATCGCATCCATGTGACCTTTTGATGTGTGCATTGCATTGGCAATGTCTGGTGGTTTATCATGCATCCTGGGTCTACATCCTTCATCACTGTTGACACCCTTGTCGCCTTCAGCTTGCTCAACTGGCCCCTTGACACACTCCTTGCCACTCCACTGCCATTCCATGCCCTTAGGCTTGTTGGGCAGCTCTGTGGGTGCCTCCACACCATTTCAAGTGCAAACACTCATCTCCCACCCTTGCTATGTTGCTTCAAGCATAACCACTCATTCTTTGCTGCCACCACATCATCTCGAGCCCAACTGCTCATTCTCCACCCCCACTGTCACTTTGAGCCCCAGTGCTTGTTGTCCACCCCCATTGCACCTTTTCAAGCTTGATTGCTTGTCTACCACCTCCACCATGTTTTTACAAGCCTGAATGCTTATTCACCTCCCTGACTGCATTGTTTCAAGCCCAAAGCACTTGTCCATTGCCCCCAATATGCTCCATCAAGCTGATTCAAGTACCACTGCTTATGTCTCACCCTGCTATGCTTCCTCAAGTGCCATTACTTGTTGCTGCCATCATATTTTTTGAGCATCATTGCCTGACAGCTTATGTTTTGCCTTCACTTTGTAGTAGTAGTACTTCTTAATACATTTTTATTGTAACACATGTGAAAAAAGATAAAATAAGAACATAAAAGAATGGGTGACCTTGTTCTTCTTTTTTTCCTTTGTGGTGCACAAGATCAAAAGGGGACAGAAATGGTTGGAAAAGATTAGTCTAGTACAGTATGCCCCAGATTCTGACAAACTAGGGGGTGCTGGGGGTGCTGGGGAATGTTGGAGATGACAGGAAAGTAAAAGGGAGTAGGGGGGGTGGGAGTGATGGG
>JBBPMA010000476.1:8652-22921 GCA_038090075.1 Xanthoconium purpureum | reverse complement strand
CATTCCAACTGAGTGCTGGGGCGCTGGCTCCTCGCCTTCACCACATGTCAGCAAGGTGAGATTGGATGAATTGTGCCATGATTGTCGGTCATTAACTAGGGAATGTTTGTCTCTTCTTCAAGAGATAACTTTGTCTGATCCTGCTTGCTCATGGACCCTTATCCGACTCGTGACCCTCCGGATCTCGAAGCCTTGGACTGTTCAGGCCTCAGGCATGACCCACATCGTGCCCACTGACATCTCACTCATCACTCCGTGAACTTGTCTTTTTCCGTCTCCGAACCGCCAGCGAGGGAAGATTTGTCCATGAACAAGGCGCCGTTGCGCGTGGAAGCGATGGACTTCAGATACGGAGTTGGCCCCTTTACGACTGCTTCCAGCTCCATTCGTACTTGTGTTGAATACGAATTCGCTATCTGTGCGGTCGAGGGGTCTGCATACTCCTATGAATGACCTCAGATGATAGCTATGTTAGCCAAAGAGTACGCTTTACCCCATTTACTAATTCCTGGTTGATCCCATTGTAACTTGTGACACAGGTAGACGCCCACGTACATCTATATCAATGCGAGCTCCTAGGTTTATCGTCATCTTCTCTGGTAGAGTATCGTATTTCGGAACGCGACTCGGACGTTCTATGCGTATATGTTTGTTCAGATTTCTGTCCACATCGGACTCTATCATAACGCGGAATTTCCTCCGCGGGTTTGAGCTCATCATTCTGATCTATGAACCGCGAGGAACTGGATTGATGGTCCAGACCACCAGTTTCTGACACTTCGACATTGGTAGGCGGTCATATCACCGTTGTTATAATTTCTTCAAAACTACAATGTTGGCCCTCTCAGCGTTGCAAAAAGCCGCTTACTCGTCACAACCTAGGCCATTTCCGGTAAAAACGGCCGAAGGGCTGGTTCTCCCTATCACTCCCGCAGTTCTCGCACTGGCGTGAGGCTGTTGTGTGCAGACTACGATGAGTTTCATGACATTGGTCGTTGGGCGCTGCTGATTCTCCTTATTGTTTGGTTGCCAGGTTATTGCCTCGATGTTTCACGAGCAGGCTGGATCAGATTGATGGATACGATGAATTAGTTTAATAATGACCTTTGGGTTGAGGTCCGAATAAATGATGGGCTAAAACTGGATACATGTCACGGGGTGGAGTCCGAGGGTTTGGCCGTGGAGGAAGTGCTGATCAAAGATCGATCGATCGACCAGGCTGGAAACGACACGAAGGAGGCAAGACACAGCTTTTTCCATGCTATGTACGTCTGGTATCACGATATTCTCGTACGTAATTTGCATGCCGCCTACAGGATATAGGCATCGGGCCATCACGAGCCAAGATCGTCCCCCCCTCGACCCACAACCCATTTTCTGTTACCTCATCATGTCCTCTGACTTGCAGTCTACGTTGGCGCTTCTCCAGTTCAATGACTCTGTATCGGGTATGATTACTGATGCGGGCCAAATTGTTTAATCTAATAGACCACTGCAGTTGTGGTAATGACTGCTGTTGTATATGATTACGGTGAGTGGTAGAATTGTCCATGCTCCTCGTACCATACCGAAATGACTCGTGTAACTTTACTGTCACACAGTCCTCAACTTTTCGAGAGAGGTATCTTATATTGTTCTCTACATCTTGATATCGGTCTGGTGGTTGATACCATTGTCAAGTTGGATTACATCTGGGCAAGCAACAATTGTCAAGTAATCACCTAATCTCTTATAGTTCTACAGTATAGATCCTGGACATGGGTCTCTACAATTTATCTTGTGGTCTGTATGATGGCTCAGAACTTGGAAGTCCTTGCACATGTTCAAGTAATTTTGTAGGTTCGTTATGTTGGTCTTTCCTGGGCTATGTATGTCTATTGTTGTGATTTAAAATCATCACACAACTGACAATAAAATCACATGCAAGTATTTCATCACTTGGTATGGTCCAAGTCAGTCAAATTTGAGGACATTTGAGCTAATAAGATATATTTATAGTGGGTAGCACTTTCATGCCTGGTCCTGTGAAAGTGAGTTTTTTTTGCCTTGCACTTTTTTCCAACCATTAGTTGTCCATTGATAGATGTATGTATCAGTTTTTGCTTTTTAGCAGCATTGATGACAGATTATAGCTGTGAGCATATCAATTTACAATGCACTGCAGTAAGTGTACGAGTCATTGGTGCTCTAAAGGTACTGCAACCTTCCTGATTGGTTTCTGGGAAACTCCAATATTTTTTGCTGCTATTGATCGTGAGTTACTATGCTTCTGGATTTTCTCTCTCCTGACCATTTTTATAAACCACAGTGGTGATGATCCTACGAGTATATGCCATATGGAATCGATCCAAAAGGATTCTTTATATTCTTTTGTTTCTCTATGTGCCACATAACATTTTTTTCTTTATTTCCACTGGTATCTATGACAATCCATATACAACATACTTCTCAGGTGTGCTTTGAACTCTTGTGTTGTTGCAAACTCATACCTTTCTGTGGCTTTCTAGTCTCAATTGCTCAAGTCACTGTTTTCTCCTCCTGTGTTGGCTCACCAACCAGCAATACTCCACCGCTGATTCACCTGTATGATGACATCCCACGGTTGATCCTCAATACTTTACTCTTAGGTCTTGTTGTTTTTCGGACCACAAAGCAATCAGTCGAGCTATACAAAGCAACGAAGCAGTGGCAGCCGAACCGGTACTTGCAACAGCTTGTAGCAGACGGGATCTTTTACTTCCTTATGTATGTTCCTCTCGATATTTGCCCGAAATCTAACTATATTTACCTCTGGATTTCAGAAATATTTGTTATGACATCCCCATTATAATCCAGAATGGATTTGAAGCGAATAGTACTGCAATGCTCTTCCTGACCACGTTATCTATATCGGCTATAGCCTCTGCGGTGCCACGGTTCATCATCAGCATTCGGGAGCTGTATGACCGTGACCTTCGTGGCAGCTGGGAGGGGAGTGACGCCGGGTTCGGTGTGTTGTCGCGACCTGCTGCCAATGGAACCCTGATCGTGTCTGCGATCTCATTCGCGGAAGCCAATCCGGGCCAGACCCAGACGGTGGAGGGTGACGCAGAGGATCCGGAGGGTATCGCGGGATCGGGTAATGGTACGTCTCGGGTGGTGGAAGACGACGCAGGGCCCTCGGAGGTAATTCGACTCGAAGCGTTGGATCGTGCGCGTCTGGTCTGAGGGCGAACTCTTGGGTACCAGCTGGGGGAGGAATGGGTTACTTTGGATAGTGGTTCGGATTTCTTGAATTTCATTGTGTACATATGCCTGATCTCGAGTTTTATTTATAACGGATAGTATCTATCGCGGTAGATATCAAAGGAACGTCTCGTCTTTCATTTGAACGACCCGCGTGGGTTGGTTTTGTGCTGTGAACAATTTTAGAAGTGGTCCGGCAGGGTTGACGATGTGACGTGGAAAGGAGTGCATTGTTCATATTCCTAGGGAGTTGCTACGGCGTAAATGATACAACCACAGTTTAAAAACACTAATTGTCACGGCCACATCGTAGAACGTAGATAAAGAATTTGGAGGTGATCCTGTTCCCATCACCGCACTGCCAACCGGTGATTGCATGTACTCGAAATACGTCTCGCCCATTCGCCGAGGTCTGCAAGGTTGAATTCCGACAAGGACGCAGTAAGCTCGCATATTTGAAGCATCTTGGTGACGTCGAAGTAGCACTATGACCCTTACGGAGAAGCGCTGGTTAGAGATGACTTATGTGGGGCGAGGTACGTTCCAAAGTGTACGCACCGAGAAGAAAGAAGGTCCTTCTCAGCTAGACGTCTGATTCAGACGTCCTGCGCGTGGTAGTGAGGAACATGATGCTCATGCCAATATCGTAGGAAGAATCCACTCGCCAGTAAACGAGAGAACCCTGAGGAACATGAAGCTAGCATCTTCAAGGTTCACATGACGAAATTCGATGAAGTGGATTCAGTCCAGCAAATTTGTTTTGAGACGTCGACAAGGTCCGATACGTCCATTCGGGCCTCGTTCCCCATCGAGCTCGCGGGTGCACGAGAGCTTCCTTCCGTACCTTGGAGTCCAGGTCAACATGTCGTTAGGCTAGGAGGCATTGCATATGCACGCCACGTACCTGAGGGAGCGATGTTCGGGATGAGCTTGTTAACGAGGGTGACAATATACGCGAGAACTTGATTGAGGCGTGGTATTCAAGCTTGCGTTTTGCTAATACCGAAGCCCGGAAGGTGGACATCGTTGCCTCGCAAACCGAGCAGGACTCTGACCCAGATGATGGAGCGCTGGTTGGAGATGCGAACGAGTCGGCGCATGGTGGCAGGGAACACGGAGCTCTCACCAATCTCACTGGAACGTCTCTTATCTCGCTACGTACGTGGGAGGACAGGGCAGGAGTCAGGCAAGTCTCTTAGTTGACTCCTGTGATGAAGCTAGGCATGTTGTCTTTAGCCAATGCCGTCCGATCCGGGTATTTGACGTGGTCCGATGCATCGTATCGAAGCCTTAGCTTTCGACCCCCGGCTGCTGTCGATCATGCGGGGGAATGACGCCTTTGTCTGCATCTTGCGAGATCAGGTCACAACGTTGCTATCGGAATATACGGCCACATCACGCACCAAAGAGGGAGGACGTTGAGCAGGGCATTCAATCGAAGACTGGTGGTGAGAAACACCTTGAGTTTGTGGACAGGGTAGAACCGGTTCTTCGAGTTGACGCGTGTTGAAACATTGAACAAGCACGGCGCTGAACAGGGTGTATATCCCGCAGTGACCACGAAGGGTGTGCGCGTGACCCGGAACGGGCTAGTCGCTAGTGGGGAGATGGCGGGTGGGGAGAGGGAGGCTTCCTCTCAGCGGGGTGCCAGCAGGGACCAATAAAGGGTATGCTCCCACGGGCCAACGGGGCAGTCCAAACCTTTCAGATCGTTCGGCCTACGCTCCCATGCAGCACTGCGTTGGTACCTACCAACGCAGATTCCTGTCCCTCACATTCCCAGGCGGGAATTTGATGAACAACACGGATGATTCTCATCACTCCTTATTGTTTGATTGCCGGGTTATTGCCTCAGCGTTTTGTGAGCAGACTGGATCAAATTGACGGATACGATGAATTAGTTCAATAATGACCTTTGGGTAAAGATCCGAATAAGTGACGGGTTGGAACTGGATACGTATCACGGGGCGAAGGTGGGTAGCAAATGAGTCTGGGCATGGAGGAAGCGCTGATCACAGACCAGCGCTTGGTTTAAATGAACGTACGACATTTTTGCTCCGTTGTACCGCCGAGTCGAAAGCTGATGAGAACTTGGTCCAACTTCTATGTATGTCCGATGGTCTCGTACATAACTCGCACGCCGCCTACAAGGATATAAGCATCAGGCCATCACGAGTCGACATTCTCCCCGCCTCGGCCAAGTCAGCCCACAACCCATCTTCTGTTACCTCATCATGTCCTCTGACTTGCAGTCTGCGTTGGCGCTTCTCCGGCTCAATGACTCGGTATCGGGTATGATTACTGATCCAGGCTGAATTGTTTAACCTAATAGGCCACTGCAGTCATGGTAATCACTGCTGTTGTATATGATTACGGTGAGTAGCAGAATTGTGCATGTTCCTCGTACCATACTGAAATGACTCATGTGACTTTGCCGTCACACAGTCCTCAACTTTTCGAAAGAGGAGACGGGTTTTTTTACTTCATTATGTGTGTTCCTCAATATTTGCCCGAAAACTAACTATATTTACCTCTGGATTTCAGAAATATTTGTTACGACTTGCCTGGTATAATTCAGAATGGATATGAAACGAACAGTACTGCGATACTCTTCCTGGGCACGTTATCTACGCTAGCCATAGTCTCCGTGGTGCCTCGGTTTATCATCAGCATTCGGGAGCTGTATGACCGTGACCTTCGTGGCAGCTGGGAGGGGAATGACGCCGGGTTCGGTGTGTTGTCGCGACCTGCTGCCAGTGGAACCTTAGTCGTGTCTACGATCGCGTTCGCGGAAGCCAATCCGGGCCAGAGCCAGGCGGTGGAGGGTGACGCAGAGGATCCGGAGGGTATCGCGGGGTCGGGAGGTAGTACATCTCAGGTGGTGGAAGACGACGCGGGGCCCTCGGAGGTAATTTGACTCGAAGTGTTGGATCGTGCGCGTCTGGTCTGAGTGCGAGTTCTTGGGTACCGGCTGGGGGAGGAATGGGTTAGTTCGGACAGTGGTTTGGATTCCTTGAATTTCATAGTGTACACATGCCTGATCTCGAGTTTTATGTATAATGGATAGTAGATATCGCGGGTAGACATCAAAGGAACGTCTCGTCTTTCATCTGAGCGACCCGGACGGGTTGGTTTTGTGCAGCGAACAATTTTAGAAGTGGTCGGCGTGACGTGGAAAGGAGTGCATTGTTCATATTCCTGGAGAGTTGCTACGGCGTATATGATACAACCACGGTTTGAAAACACCAACTGTCATGACCTCGTCGTAGAACGTGGTATGAGGAATTTGAAGGTGATACTGTTTCCCATTACCGCACTGCCAACTCGTGACTACATGTACTTGCAATATGTCTCACCCATTCGTCAAGGTGTCTGCAAGGTTGGATTCCGCGATTTGAAGTGTTTTGGTGACGTCAAAGTAGCGCTATGACCCTTATGAAGAGGTTGGCTGGGGGTGGGCCACTTGCGGTGCGGTATGCTCCAAAGTGTACGCACCGAGGATTCCGATCTCCCTCAACTCGATGTCTGTTTCGGATGCCCTGCGTATGGTGGTGAGGCACACCACGTCTACCTGCTCCGCATACGCATAGAGGGGACTACGGGTTGACGAGGCGAGTTGGTTTCAGCAGACCACTTTTGTGACGTTAACAAGGACCGGTATGTCCGCTGGGGCCTTCTTATTGATCTTGCGGAGGTGCGAGAAATCTCGTCCACACCTTGAGTCCAGGTCAACATGTCACTAGGAGACATGGCACAACTGCGCCACCCACCAGGCAATAACACTTGGGACAAGCTTTTCACCAATGGTGATACACTCGTATTGGCGAGAACCTGAGCGTGTGGTTTTCAAGTCTGCATTCCGTTAACTTTGCCGAAGCCCGGAAGATGGGCCGATGGCCTGAACGGGAACTGCACAGCTTTTTTCCGTGCTATGTATCACGATGTTCTCGTATGTACATCGCAGGGATAGTTTTTTTACAAGCAGGGTATAAAAGGTAGTGCACGCTACGAGTCGGAACGCGATCGCTAGCTGGGCAAGCAGTCAGCACCAGCGCGACACGCGTACTAACGTCAGGACGGATGAACCTAGGGTATCCCAACCACCCTCCAAGCACATGTACCCAACGAGGACTCGGAGGGCGAATCTTATTGAGGCATTCGAAAAACCTTTCCTGATCACGAATCGTATTGTATATATGTTGATGGCATATGGACAGATATCCTTTCTTGACTACGTACTTTTTTTCTTATCTACGAAAGCCTACAAGCAATATGACGTAGCGGTGTCCCGTGTCCTCCGAACCCATATCACCATACCAGAAAATTTGACTGGAAAGGCACTCCGGATCGCGGAAGCGAGCACGCCCATTGTGCTTTCCATAAAAGTGTGACCCGTACCCATACCTGTGCTATTCCTTAGTGACAGTGTACGAGCTACATATATCACGTGAACTGGCGATGTCGATGCTGATAACAATCGAATGTTGTCTTGTCACACATTTTAATGGCTGTCGGATTTTTACCCTACTTGGTAGTCCCCTGTATTCTGACAGTTCATTTAGATACTCTGATAAGAGTATACGGTAACATTCTACTATCGGAGGGTCGACGTAGTTACCTCCACAATATTTGGTTTTGGGATTGCACGATATGACGAGGTAAAACCATCTCAATTGCTATCTATTTGGTACTCTTTGGAAATCATCACACAGTCATACTGCGCTTCCATTGCGCCAATGATGTACACAATTCGCGCGCCGCCTACAGGATATAGGCAGTCAAGATTTTCCCTGCCTCGGCTCACAACCCATCTTCTGTTACCTCGGCATGTCCTCTGGCTTGCAGTCTACGTTGGCACTTCTCCGGCTCAATGACTCTACATCAGGTATGATTACTGTTGCGGGCTAAATTGTTTAATCTAATACACCACTGCAGTCATGGTAATCACTGTTGTTGTATATGATTATGGTGAGTGGTAGAATTGTCCATGCTCCTTGTACCATACTGAAATGACTCGTGTAACTTTACTGTCACACAGTCCTCAACTTTTCGAGAGAGGTATCTTATTTTGTTCTCTTGATACCGGTCTGTCGGTTGATAACATTTTCAAGTTGGATTACATTTGGGCAAGCAACAATTGTCAAGTAAATGCCAAGTCTCTCACAGTTCTACAGCATAGGTCCTGGACTTGGGTCTCTACAATTTATCTTGTGGTCTGTATGATGGCTTAGAAGTCCTTGCATGCGTTCAAGTGATTGCAATTTTGTAGGTTCGTTATGTTGGTCTCTCCTGGGCTATGTAGGTCTATTGTTATGATTTCAAATCACCACACAACTGACAATAAAATCGCACGGAAGTCTTACATCACTTGGTATGGTCTGAGTCAGTTGAACTCGAGGATATTTGAGCTAATAAGACATATTTACAGTGGGTAGCACTTTCGTGCCTGGTCCTGTGAAAGTGAGTTTTTTTTGCCTTGCACTTTTTCTCCAATTATTAACTGTCCATTGATAGGTGTATGTATCAAATTTTGCTTTTTAGCAATATTGATAACACGTTATAGCTGTAAGCATATCGATTTACAATGCTCTGCAGAAAATGTATGAGTCATTGGTGCTCTAAAGGTACTGCAACCTTCCTGATGGTTTTCTGGGAAACTTCAATACTTTTTCCTGCTATTGAGTGTGAGTTGCTATGCTTCTGGATTTTATTTCTCCTGACCATATTACAAACCACAGTGGTGATGATTATGCGAGTATATGCCATATGGAGTCGATCCAAAATGATTCTTTATGCCCTTTTGTTTCTCTATGTGCCACGTGTCATGGTTTCCTTCATTCTCACTGGTATCTATGACAATCCATATACATACTTCCCAGGTGTGCCTTGAATTCTTGTGTTGTTGCAAACTCATACCTTTCTGTTGCTTTCTAGTTTCGACTACCCAAGTCACTGTTTTCTCCTTCTGTGTTGGCTCACCAACCAGCAATACTCCACCACTGTCTCACCTGTATGCTGACATCCCGCGGTATATCCTCAATATTTTACTCTTAGGTCTTGTTTTTTTTCGGACCACAAAGCAATCAGTGGAGCTGTACAAAGCAACGAAGCAGTGGCAGCCGAACCGGTACTTGCAACAGCTTGCAGCAGACGGGATTTTTTACTTCCTTATGTATGTTCCTCTCAATATTTACTCGGAAACTAACTATATTTACCTCTGGATTTCAGAAATATATGTTACGACTTACCCGGTATAATTCAGAATGGATATGAAACGAACAGCACTGTAATACTCTTCCTGGCCGCGTTGTCTACGCCAGCCATAGCCTCTGCGATGCCTCGGTTCATTATCGGCATTCGGGAGCTGTATGATCATAACCTTCGTGGCAGATGGGAGGGGAATGACGCCGGGTTCGGTGTGTTGTCGCGACCTGCTACCGATGGAACCTTGGTCGTGTCTGCGATCGCATTTGCGGAAGCCAATCCAGACCAGAGCCAAGCGGTGGAAGGTGACGCAGAGGATGCAGAGGGTATCACGGGATCGGGTGGTGGTACGTCTCGGGTGGTGGAAGACGACGTGGGGCCCTCGGAAGTAATTCGACTCGAAGCGTTGGATCGTGCGCGTCTGGTCTGAGGGCGAACTCTTGGGTACCAGCTGGGGGAGGGATGGGTTACTTTGGATAGTGATTCGGATTTCTTGAATCTCGTGGTGTACATATGCCTGATCTCGAGTTTTATTTGTGACAGATAGTATTTACCGCGGGTAGATATCAGAGGAATATCTCGTCTTTCATTTGAACGACTCGCGTGGGTTTGTTTTGTGCTGCAAACAATCTTAGGAGCGATCTGGCAGGGTTGACGACGTGGCGTGGAAAGGAGTGCATTGTCCATATTCCCGGGGAGTTGCTACGGCGTAAATGATACAACTACAGTTTAAAAACACTAATTGTCACGGCTACGTCGTAGGACGTGGTATGAAGAATTTGAAGGTGATCCTGTTCCCATCACCGCACCGCCAACCCGTGAATACATGTACTCGAAATACGTCTCGCCCATTCGTCGAGGTATCTGCAAGGTTGGATTCCGACAAGGACGCAGTAAGTCCGCATATTTGAAGCGTCTTGATGATGTTGAAGTAGCACTATGACCCTTACGGAGAAGCGCTGGTTGGGGATGACTTTTATGTGGGGCGAGGTATGTTCCAAAGTGTACGCACCAAGAAGAAAGAAGGTCCTCCTCAACTAGATGCCCGATCCAGACGACCTGCGCGTGGTAGTGACGAACATGATGCTTGTCCCAATATCGTAGGAACAGCCCACTCGTCACGCACAAGTAAACGAGAGAACCCCGAGGAACTTGAAGTTAGCGTCGCTTTGTTGGTTCACATGACGAGGTTCGACGAGGTGGATTCAGCCCAGAAAATTCGTATTGAGACATCGACAAGGTCCGATACGTCCATTTGGGCTTCATTTCCTATCGAGCTTGCGGGTGCACGAAGGCTTCCTTCCGTACCTTGGAGTCCAGGTCAACATGTCGTTAGGAGGCATTGTATAAGCACGCCACGTACCTGAGGGAGTGATGTTCGGAATGAGCTTTTTACCGATGGTGACAATATACGCGAGAACTCGATTGAAGCGTGGTATTCAAGCTTGCATTTTGCTAATAACGAAGCCCGGAAGGTGGATATCGTTGCCTCGCAAACCGGGCAGGACTCCGACCTAGATGATGGTGCGCTGGTTGGAGTCGGCGCATGGTGGCAGGGGACACGGAACTCTCACCAATTTCATTGGAACGTCTCTTATCTCGCTACGTACGCGGGAGGACAGGGCAGGAGTCAGGCATGTCTCTTGAATCTCGGTTGGCTCCCTTGATGAAGTTAGGCGTGTTGTCTTCAACCAATGCCGTCCAATCCGGCTATTTGACTGGTCCGATACATCACATCGAAGCCTTGGCTTTCAACCGCAGGCTGCTGTCGATCATGCGGGGGAATGACGCCGCCTTTGTCCGCATCCTGCGAGATCAGGTCACAACGTTGCTGTCGAGATATATGGCCACATCACGCACCAAAGAGGGAGGATGTTGAGCAGGGCCTTTCGGAGACTGGTGGTGAGAAACGACTTGAGTTTGTGGACAGGGGAGAGCTGGTTCTTCGAGTTGACGCGTGTTGACACATTGAACAAGCAGGGCGCTGAGTGTCACTAGTCACTCCTCGCTTTTTCCCAGACCACCACATTACATACTAGCAGCAAGCACAAGTTGAAGTTCTCAAAACTGGACTCTGCTCTACCGTTCTCAACACGCCAACGTAAGCAGAAAGCGGAAGGTATGTCTCGTCCAAATTGACCCGTCGGAGTGAATAGCGCTTCATTCAGTAGCTTTAGTTGCGAAGCGATCGGTCTCTTACAACCCGCTATGGCATGGCCTCTGACCAAGCAGTGCGTATTATGTCCAACTTGCCGTTCGTTGCAATTCTGACAGAGAAATACGATAGCGACGCGGGGCGCGTTTTCTGTGCGCTGCTCCGCGCCGTCCGCGAACGTACGCTCAAACTCAAATCGCCATCCTTCTTTGCATCCTCAATGTGCACATTCTCGCTCAGAGAATACTACCACCACCTGTTTGAGCGGGAAGGTGCACTCTGGGCTTCCGCCTCCTCTTTACGCCGTGCCTACACTTATCCTCGTCTAGTTCTGTCGGACATAACTACCGAATTCATAATAATGATTTCACCTATCCATTTCCCATTTCCAAACCTGTCCGTTCCCAAATTTCTAACGCGAGGAAATTTAAACCAAGCTATCAACCGCTTGTGAAGCACCTCCATTGACAGGCCGGTAATTTGATAATATCGTATCCAAGAAAAATCAGTTGTTGTTCATGGAGGTGCCTTTGGTGACAGGCTTCTCACTGTACGGCTGTTCTCAGCTTGGGTCAGGTACGAATCAACTACTTACGTGACCTATGCAAAAGGAGGGTGGCTCACCCACCGAGTGTGCTTAGAATTGAGCCTGGCATAAGCTCTCTCCCCGCTTTTTACACTTGGCTATGGTTCGCTTACACGCCTTCCTTCAGCTGGGGTGTATATTGACACTACTGGCCCTGCTAGTCCTCTCCCTGTTCTCTCTCCCCCTTCATGACAGTATATACGATTTGGGCGTCGCACTGTATGGATCGCCACAGTCCCTGATTTCCAAGGCAATAAGGACATCAAGATCTTGCATTTCTTGGCCAGTTTCCCTTATTCCACTAATCCTTACAAATTACAGGACTAAAGCAGATCATTGTCGCTTTACTGCCACAACGTTTGACCATCAATGACACAACACGCCCCCCGATCACCACTACCCTGTGCGTGGTTCTCGCACTCACACGGGGTGGTACGATTGATGAAGGCGAGTCTTGTATCATTGGTGGAGGAGCACTGTTAATTCTCAGCATCTGTCATTTTTCTTCAGTCACAGCGGCATCGTGTCTTGGAAGCACCGCCCACTCTTTTCATATTGGTACAATATTAACGTGCCTCGACGGTGCAACACGGCAACCCTGGGAGATCATTCTTGTAACTGCCGCGGCTTTTCGGTGAGTGTTGTTACCGAATATGATGTTTGCTGTTCTTCGCCGGGGCCATCAAGCCATTACACTTCAAATGGGCCATGAGTGTACAATTATTGGAATTCCTCGCGCCGAGGTCAGAGTAGACGACAAACACTGGATACGTATGGGTGGGTGTAGGTGGGTAGTCAAGGTGCCCGGTGACTGCTTTGACGTGTCGGCGTAAGAGGAGCGCGGATCATGTGTCAGCACTGACATTAAAGTGAACAGCAATGTGACATTGTTGGTTCAGGCTATGCCCACATAACTTTGTCCTGTGCGCTGACAAACATTGCCTTCTGCACATTGAGCCTTATCACATAACTGTCGAATGAGGAAGAATTGAAGATATTTAAGTGCCGAGCAACGTCGCCGCTTACAGGATATAAGCACTAGGCCATCACGAGTCGACATTTTCCTCGCCTCGGCCCACAACCCATCTTCTGTTACCTCGTCATGTCCTCTGACTTGCAGTCTACGTTGGCGCTCCTCCGGCTCAATGATTCTGTATCGGGTATGATTACTGATGCGGGCCAAATTGTTTAATCTAACAGACCACTGCAGTCATGGTAATCACTGCAGTTGTATATGATTATGGTGAGTGGTAGAGTTGTGCATGCTCCTCGTACCATACTGAAATAACTCGTGTCACTTTACCGTCACACAGTCCTCAACTTTTCGAGAGAGGTATCTTATTTTGTTCTCTACATCTTGATACCGGTCTGTTGGTTGATACCATTTTCAAGTTGGATTACATTTGGGCAAGCAACAATTGTCGAGTAAGCGCCAAGTCTCTTACAGTTCTACAGCATAGATCCTGGACTTGGGTCTCTACAATTTATCTTGTGGTCTGTATGATGGCTTAGAGGTCCTTGCACGCATTCAAGTAATTTTGTAGGTTCGTTATATTGGTCTCTCCTGGGCTATGTAGGTCTATTACTGTGATTCCAAATCATCATACAACTGACAATAGAATCGCACGCAAGTTTTGCATCACTGTGTATGGTCCGAGTCAGTTGAATTTGAGGATATTCGAGCTAATAAGATATATTCGTAGTTGGTAGCACTTTTGTGCCTGGTCCTGTGGAAGTGAGTTTTTTTTTGCCTTGCACTTTTTTCTAATCGTTAATTGTCCATCGACAGATGTATGTATCAATTTCTGCTTTTCAGCAACATTGATAACGCTTTACAGCTGTGAGCATATCAATTTACAATGCGCTGCAGTGACTGCACGAGTCATTGGTGCTCTAAAGGTGCTGCAACCTACCTGGTGGGTTTCTGGGAAGTTACAATATTTTTTGCTGCTATTCGGTGTGAGTTACTATGCTTCTGGATTTTCTTTTTCCCGACCATTTTTATAAACCACAGTGATGATGATCCTGCGAGTATATGCCATATGGAATCGATCCAAAAGGATTCTTTATATCCTTTTGTTTCTCTACGTGCCACAAGG
>JBBPMA010000475.1:0-22953 GCA_038090075.1 Xanthoconium purpureum | reverse complement strand
TCGATGCGTCCCTACCACGATCGGATTCTTTGTCGAGCTTGCTGGCGACCACGGTACGTACGGCTTCCACACACTCACAACCTCCTCGCTCACGAAACGCGCGTGTTCCCTATTGGTCATTCACATTGGCTACCAGTGTCTGATCTCGCACTGGCGCCGGAACGTGCGCTCGAACAGCTGTCGCGATCGAATGGAAATATTGCTTGGGCCCTCGCGCATGACTTGTTTCGAAAACCGACTATTAGGCTCGTGCGACCTGGGACGTTTAGCGATTTTTTGCAGCTGAAACTCGACGAGGGGAGTAATACTAACAACGTTGGACAGGTCAAGGTACCAATCGTCCTGCCCAAAGCTGAGTACGTAGCGTGGTTTTCGAATCGGGTCGTGCAGGAGTTGTGAGTAAGCTTAGGTGTTTCACGTCATGACATCTTTTTTTTGTTGTCGAATATAATGGTCACTCTATGCTCTAGTATGAACTGTTGCAAGGAAATCAATCCTCTCATGTTGTAACTTGACCAATGGTTGTATACGATATTTTTTAGTATTCACACTTGGAAAATGAGACGAAGACAGTCTTCGGACGCATACACGGCTGCATAACGAGTAATCGTGCGATGGCATTGCGAAACAACAGTGGGTTTATGATACAGGTTTGTACGTGGTCAACTTCCGAGGGTCAATCATCTACTAGCTATAGCCATGGAATTGATATACATTGAACACCTTCCCATCTTCTTTGCGTTCTTTGGCAGTGGTACTGCGCTCCTGACTAAGCGTCCCCGGAAGCCTTTGGTGTCGAGGCTGTGTGCATCGCCCTTAAAACTGCGCGGGATGGGGACGGCTGTCTGGCCTTCTGTCGCACGGCAGACACCTTGCGCTCCCAAAGCACATTGGAGCTGACGTCGTACCTGAACTTGTAGGCAGGCGTCGGGGGCACGTACCCGCTAGGGCGCTTGACAGTGCCGTCCGGTTGGCGCACCTCAAAAGGTACCTTGTGAGGCGCATGAAGAGTCGTAGCGTCGACTTGTTCAAGATCTGACTCGAGAACGCTGTGAGCGACGGCCGCTGTCTGGACCAAGCGATCGTTCCTCTCGTTTCGCTCTCTTTCTTTGGCACGAGCGACGTTGGAAGCGCAGGTATGGCCGGGGCCGGGAATGACGAAACCAGATGAGTGAACGATGGGTCCTTCAGCAAGGTGATGTTCTACGGGAACCTTTGTCTTGAGGCGACGTGTAGTAGCGACAACGTCACCCAAACGGATCGAGTCGATGAGGGATGGCATTAATCCTGACTCTTCATGTTTGCGCTCACGCACTTCCTGGTAGATGCACTTTGTCAGACACGACTTTGGAAAAAATGAGAGAACTGGACTCACTAAGTCGATGGATGGAGTGGCGTGGTATTGTTTGTATTTGACAAAGAAGTCGGGCACGTCTGTCACATTGTAGGAAGTCGAGTCATAAGGGACATGTGGAGAGGTGTGAAAACTACGGGTATGCTGAGAGGCCAACGATAGCTGAGGGTGCGAACGTGGAAGCACTTTGGAGGAGGTGGAATCCCGGAAGGGACCGGCGACGCGTTCCGGGGTATCGCTGTCGTGTTTTGAAGGTCAACGACTCCCAATCAACATGAAATAATTGGGTTACATACGTTTCCAGGTAGGAAGACTGGTCGACCTGGAGTCTATCCAAATGGCCGCTGCCAGAGCTGGCGAGGACGCGCAGATCTCTCGGGCGGGCGATACTCCCTATGCACCTGGAAGGGGACAGCATTGTCGGTAAGAAAGATGGGATAGATAAGAAAAAAAAGAACTCGGAAACGGGCTTATATGAGGTGACAGTTATAGCACATGCAATTGAGGGTAGGTATGACATCAACTACCCCGATCTGGATGCGTGTACAACAGACACCAGGACAACCACCGAGACCCACGCGTTCGCAGTAGCTAACCGGAGATGGAGCCACCCAGCGCGCTCCACCGGTCTGGGATTTGGCCGTACAGCACGAGCGAACAGTGCCGACCCTCTTGAAAGAATAGGCATGTCAAGGACCAGAGCACCCGAAATCGGCTTCTTCAGGCCCACGGCTGTTCATTGAATGGGTTGGTGTTTTCGACTGTTTGCTTCGCGTATCAACGCTCCCACTCCAACTTGATGTGAATTTTAATGTAATATGATTCACAACCAGCGGCCGAAAAGCCTCACGTTCCACAAGCATGCATGCACTTACATACCGCACTTCAAGTTGGAAACGCCGACACGACGTCAGCGAAAACCTTGACGGTGACACAGCTTAGCCGTTGTCAGATTAATTTACCCTTGATAAGCACGGGCTCAGGTGGGCAGGGTAGAGACGGTTACCTAGATTTTCGCCGATGTAGTCGGCATTTCCAATTATGACTCAACGTCCCAGATAGCTGAAAGCACTCGACTTCTCCACTAGTGCATCTATCGATGGCTCCAGGGTACACGTTACCACTTGCCTTGCACAAGCTTCGAACCCGAGCGCGAAACGTCACGAAACTGGCAAGCGGAAAAAGCACTCGGATGTATTCGAAAAAAAAATTCTGGACAGTTGCCAGCAACCCATCTTCGAGCCGTGAGCTTCCTGTGAGTCTGTGACACAGACTCAATTTTGAATCGTTCAGCCCCACCGTAACTGGATTTACATACCCGTCGGATGCGACAAGACACGCCGCAGCCATAGAAGTCTAAGCACGCCCACCATGTCTCACATCTCGTGGAACAATAGATGTGGACCCCACAGCAGCAGAGCGCCCGAAGAGGAAAAATACGACAGCCCTATACACTGAGTGGAACAAGCCGGCGCATCCAACTCTTCCATTGTCACTAATCCATCATCACCACGGTCTTGCTCCATATTTCCTCCTCCATGTCTCCAGTAACTGAACGCACTCAAGCACAAAAAGCACGCTCCCAAAGTACCATCGACTCTATCGAATGGCCGTTGGAGCATTTCCCCCAGCCCCCAATGGACGGCTGTTGGATCCCGAAGTTCGCCCCTCCTCCCCCTTCCAAGTTCCCCCCTACGCTCCCAAACGTGCCTTCGAGTTTGACTTTCGATCCCCCAATCATGACGCTCACCTATCCACCACCACCTCCCCTCACCGAGGAAGATCCGACTTGGCTCAACAAAATGGTGGCCGACCTGATGCGTCAACGCTCCCATCTCGAAATATGCCTCTCAGAAGCCCAAGTAGACGTGGCAAACGCCTACGTAGAAGCCGGGCTAGCAGACGCAGAGCTGGAGGAAGAGAGGGCCAAGATGCAAGCCTTTTTG
Organism: Xanthoconium purpureum; assembly: GCA_038090075.1. Taxonomy (NCBI): domain Eukaryota; kingdom Fungi; phylum Basidiomycota; class Agaricomycetes; order Boletales; family Boletaceae; genus Xanthoconium; species Xanthoconium purpureum. The sequence continues at coordinate 19,653 of JBBPMA010000475.1, read as the reverse complement.
AACATGGTAGGGAGCGTTGCTGGGAGTGGATTCGTTCGGAGAATGTTGGAAGACGTGGAGCAGTCTGTCGAGATGATGTCCAAGCCTCGAGGGAGTGACGATGAAAGTGGATACGAATCTACCCCTTCCTCCTCATCCGGCTCTTCCAACAACATTCCAGTGCCTGCAGCCTAACGCCCTGGCCGTTTGCGAGGCCGATGCTCGTCGGCTTGCATGCAGGTCAGGGAGAGCGACGCATCATTCTCGATTACGCCCATTCGCATCGGGTACACCTATGTCGCCTTATACCCAGATCGCGACCATACTATGTGCTGCGTCTCGTCACTATTCCAGCGGTGTGCTTTTCATTATAAGAAGAAACCTGAAGTTTGTACAGTCCCCAGTAGTTTTCTCTGCTTGCAACGGAGTACGGAGCTTACACACATTCCAAATTCCGGCCCTGTGAGAACCATGGTCTGCGCACCAAAGCAGCGAAGTACAGTAACCTTGAACCAACTTGTTCTGGGAGGTCAAAACTCTGAGAAAAGTCATAACCTGCATTTCAGGCCTCATCCAGTGTCTATTTCCAATCAAGCAAACGCAATACACCGAGCAACAGTGCACAAGTGTCCTTCAACGACGGATTCCTGCACAACATAACCAAGTAATAGACTGCCCACGAAATCTCGATCACCAGTTTAAGATAGAAAAACGCCCCCGACAACATGATGCAAGCCGTGAGTCGCACTGGACCGTTGAAAGGCTTGAGGGACCGAGCGAGCTTGACGAGCTTGACCTGAATCGAAAGCAGCTTGATGACGACGATCGTGAAGATGAGAAAGGTGACGACGGATCGCTTGAGCATGTGTCCGCTGATTCGGAACGTGATGATAGCAAACGTGAGTCGTTTCAAGACGCGTTTCTAGCAACACGCTTTGATTCGCATCGAAAACACATTATCGCTCGAGGAACTCACCCTTTGCGTCTGTACGTATTCTTGATTGTTCTTCCAAGACAAAAACTCGAAATCTCCCGCGGAGAGCATGTAGACGACGACGACGGCTTTGGTGAAGAGCATAACAACAGAGGAGATGGTGTAGAACGGTCGGGGAGGAGTCATGGTGCAGGGGGACGAGCCGTGCAGTATGCACGACGTCTGTCTCTTTCCGAATGGACCCGTGAGCTGCGAGTGTGACGCGTTCGAGTGCGTGGTAGCTGGAAAAACATGGGAGAGTCCATCGCAGACGAGGCTGGCAAATAAAGCATGGTCAGCCCCAGACACGATTGTAATGCCTCCGTAAAGCAAGTCGGAATTGGAAGCCAGTCAAAAGCGAGAGGGTACTTGGTACAGTATACCTGCGTAGGTTCTCTTTGACAGCGCTTGAGCACGCCGAGTTTCAGGCGTTCCTACTTAGCATATAACCATATCCAGGAGGACCAGTCAGACGACCAGAAGTTTGGAGACCGTCGTATCGGAATAGAGCCTCAAATCGCAAGCGAAAAGGAACCTTGGCAGGAACGTGAATCATACTAAACCCAGTCGGACAATGAGATTCACATTCTATACCCAGGTAGGCAGGAGGAGGCTCCGAGAGCAAAAGAACATCTGTACAACGCGCCAGTTAGCGTGATAAGAATGCCCACTGAAACGAACCGTGCTGACAATCCTTCAAAGGAGGGTTTTTCATTGTCATTGTCAATGTTGTGACACAAACGGCATTGTATTGAATTCTGAAGGGTCGCTGCGCGTGGAAATAGGGAGGGAAGCGATGGGACCCACAAAAACTGGATTTGCGCCTCAAACAACCTTTTCAATAAGATGCAAGCTTCCGCTGATACCATCCAGACAAAGTCTGCAATTTTCTTCCCAGATGAAATCGTCTCTCACATCTTGCATTTCCTGAACCCCCATGAGGTTATCCGACTCCGTCTCGTGCGTACACATGCTTCCCGGAAGTTTGTGGGACGTGACCGTCCATCTGATTGTCTTTCCTAGGTGTCCAAGCAGTTCAGCGGCGTCACTCGCGATGCCAGGCTATGGAGGGCTTTCTATCTCAATTCACGCTTGCCTCGCCCACCTGGACCTTTTCTATGGCAATCCGCGCAATTCCTCGAACAAGTATTGATCCACTCAGCTCGCGTATCCCAGACATGGACTTCACAACCTATGGACATTGTTTCTCGCGTCCGAGGTCCACGGATATCTACAAGACCTTCTCCAGTTTCAGTCCCGTCCGACTTCCTCTTCGGGAGATTGTTCATCTGGTGTGAAGGAGAGCAGCTCCTGGCCCAGGATCTTGAAACTGGTGTAGGTCGGCTACTTTGGGAGAGCGAAGAGCCCATATCATCAATCAACGCCTGTTCGCTGATGCTTGCTGACTCCGAACGCGTTTTTATCGCTCTACGTCATGTAGATGAACCCCTTTCCCACCGCACGCCAATGCACGTTCAGTTCCTGCTTTCTGCATTCTTTCTTGACCCTGACTTTACCCTTATCTAGTAAGCTCCTGGAGTTCCCACTGCAAGATCATGCGCGTTTAACGTTAGGTCCTGTGACTTTTGAAATGGACCTCCCGGATTATGCGAATTTCCCCCTGTCTGCAAGCGACCACTTTCTATACCTTGACGGCGGCATAGATCGTGTATTTGGGAATTTATACGAGCCTGTCGTGATTGACGCGCGAACGCGGGCTATGTACCAATTCCCGGTGTTCAGTTCCGGGCTTGTGAGTAGCCATATTGTCGTCGAACTAGGGTACATGCTCACCAGTGTCGCAGGACGTGGTTATCCGCAAGGAGCCCCGTCCCTGGTGGCGAGGGTTCACCCTGCTCTCAGGCAGGCACATCATCGTCTTTCGTCCCTGGAGGCACTGGGACCCTCATGTGACTCTCATCCAGGCGTTCGTTATTCCAGATTCATTGGCCCACCCATGTGGGGACGACCTTCCCGAACTTCGCCTCACGCACGAAGTTCTCGTCGAGCGTGGTTATGCACCCAGCCACCTCCTCCGCGGTGCCATGGTTGACCCAGAAACCAGGGAAACCAACATTCGGTTTCTGAGCGCCGACACGGACGACAGACAAACTCGTTGTCTTTGCGTCGACGTCACCATCCCGCCAATAGACTCGGAATCTACGGAGGTCCTTTCCATGGTTGTCAATGCACGTGAACTCCTCGCTCTCTCCGGCCGGGAGCAGGCTGTCTTCTTGGACGCTTCCAGCAATGGTCATGGAAGAGGAATCGTTATCTTGTCCACGTCAGAGCCTGGATCTGTCTCTGATGACGACCCTCTTGTCGTTTGCAAATTTTCGATCGATGCCAGCGGAGAGCATTGTACAGCTGTCGCCAGTGAACCCAGCAAGCTGGACGCGCAAGACGTGTTCCAAATCGAACACAGCTGTGTATTTGATGGCGTCAGAGGAAGGATCTGTCACGATTCAGAGACGTGCTCGGATTTCTACGATTTGGTGGTTCTCAACCTCAACTAGCTTTCCCGTGAAATCTCAGGAGGCTACGGTCTGTATCACATTTTTTACTTGTACTTGTATCGCCGACTCATGTTCTCTCATTCAGCACGTCACGATGCGTTGCAAATCCTGCCTCATTGTGACATAAACATCTGCTGGTGTACATATGTGTTGGCATTATACTACTCGTAGACGACGTTGGCGGCACTCCGGGCAATATATCCCCACCAAATCCCCACTCACTACCCATTGAATGCAACTGACTTGATTCATCATCCGGATGGGTTTCTTCGACGAACAAAGCATTGCCGCGCGGCATTTAAGTCAAATTCCCCCCGAACTTACCTGTGCCGCGAAAGCTCTCTCGGAGTTGGGTCGCATGCATCAATATGATCCGGCTCATGACCAGGCGTCGTGGATAATCAGGAAAGTTGAAATCGGGAAACTTGGGAGGCAAGATGCCTGATCAGACATAATCGCCTGCCTCGTGTGATGGCCCAGAAAACGAACAAGGTATAAGAAAGCCTTGTCCAAAGTGTTGGGACTGAGAAACTTGGACAGGAATTTGCTATTCCCACCGTCATGATTAAGAACGCATTTGACGGGCTGCAAACCGATGCATGTTTACCCCATAGCACCGATTCGTGTGGGGACAAGTGGGATAACTTCGATCTGATAACTGTGAGTTGGTTGTGGGAATATGATACGAGTGTCCCGGGGATTGCCAAGAAGAAGAATACGAAGCTTTGAAGCCGTGATACAATCACTGGTAAAAGTGCGGACTGAAAGGCCTCATCCGAATGTGTTCACTGCCTGAAACAGTTCTTGCACCGGAGAGACCCTTAGATCTAGCACGGAGATGCGTCGAGTGTAACTTCATAGGTTTACAAAAGTACGTCACTGACCCTGGGTCTCAGATTCCATGCCCGAAAAGCTCTCGGGGGTTCCACAATAATTAATATGCAGCGTACTGGGAGCCTGAGCGGCACAATGTGCTCGGAGATTATCAACCGTGGGCTGCCTGTCGTGGATATTCGAAACTTTCTGGATCGGGACCATGTGTAGAACGACAGGAGATGGACCTCCGTGATGCGGCTGATTCCTACGTTGTTGTGCGCGCACGGCTTGAAGGAACGTACCAATGACTCGTCGGAGCCCCCAAATTCACCATCTCCGTTTGGGGACAATACCGTCATTCATGCACAATATTAAAACGCGGTGATTGTCACTTATGTTCGTGTTGCGCCCCGCTGGTTAGAAAGCCATATCTAAGTTCTGTCAGAAGCCACATTACCACTGCGGAAATGCAGCCCTTGCGCCTTCAAACAGCTCCGATCGTAGCGTAAAGATTCGAATAATAAATCAAAACCAGTTTCAAAATAGCACATACCAAACAGAAAAAATCAATTCGCAGACGGTCGTATGTCGCCACGAGCTGGAAAATAGATGCGACCACTCAGGTATCAGCGGGCTTCGCGATCTGATCTGCGTCAGGTTGAGATCAACAGGGAGAGGTGTCACTCGCTAGTCACTAGTGGCTGCATTGAATATAAGGGGCCATGGAAACTCCCGGCAGGCCTCACCGCCTCAGTGTGGTCCCCCGCAAATGCCACTAAGAGGTGGTTTTGTTCCCACGTTCGGAGGTCGCGCATCTAGCACAAAGGACATGGCACACAGTCGAGAATGCACCAGTAGCGAGGCTTAACGGACACAATACATTTATATGCTATATGTACTTGTTCAATGGGGCCAAAGTACACAAATCAAAGGTGACATCGAAATATGAAGATGGGTGAAAAGTTGTGATTACAACACCTACGGTGAAGTACGTTGAAAACCACCCCATAGCCATTGACAAGGGTGTGAAAATAATCAACTTTCCCTAACATACCTAGGGTTAATAGTGTTTTTTCAGTACGATCTCGAACACTCACCTGGAATACCCCTTTCTGCCTGCAGTCGCCCGGATCGGAATTCGAATGAGCTTCTACGTTGGTGAATATGCATGAATCCTTCGGGGGTGCGATTCTTGTATGCCCCAATCAACCTCGTTAAGGTCCGTGAAGAGTGCGCCTAGTGTTTGCATAGTTGCAGACCGCATGGGTCGTCACCCGACGTATACTCCCGTCAAGCGGCGACGATCAGTCGCACAACGTCAGCACATACAGCACTTGAATAGCCACATGAAAGAGAACACACGACCTCCTGCCAGTGACGCGTCACCGCTGCCTCGCAACCCATCCAAACGTGCCAAGGTACTTGAGGAACGCTTAGCAAATGTAAATCACAGCCTAGCAGGCACGCGACACGACCTAGAATGCGCTACACAGCACCGTGCACAGGCAGAAGAAAAGGCAAAGCGTCTGGAGGAGAGAGCTCGCAACTAGCAGAAGAAGCTTTGTAATGAGGGCAAAAGACTCAGGCGGGCGAAGCAAGCCGTGGACAAGGCGAACTCATTCATTGCCGGACTGGGAAGCAACATACGAGCAAGATCGGATCAGTTAGAGGATGCCCGTACTGCGTATGCGAACGCCTACACGGGGATTTTCTGAAGCCGAGGGGCAGCTGGGTCAGCAACTGAGCAAGCAAAATCACGAGCATGAGTCAGTGAATAGCCAAAGCTATTTTTGTGTGTGAATTTACAGTGAATTTACCGAGCAAGCTTGACTCTTCCAGTCTTGTCTTGGAGTTGGATTTGTAAGTGACCAGCGCTAATCATAACAAACAGCTCATGAGGTGATGGCGGTTACTCATGTTCGACGAGGATAGGGGGGTATACTTCACAACGTAATATGCAACATCAAATTACATTGTTGTAACTACTTGCGTATGATATCCGGCATTGTTCTGCTGACGTAGATGATCTGCCTTTTCCGTTAGCAAATGTTGGACGTGTCTCGCCGGCGGCTGGAGGCACTGTGTCTCACTGGCAACCTCATCTCCTGCAAAGAGCTCATCAATAGAATTACTAACTAAGGGTGTGCATCATGACGGGGGACTCTACTAGGTATGTTAACCGCCGTTGTATAAAAGAGCAGCGTCATGGACGACTTGAACCTCATCCCCTTGACCTGTAAGCGAAATAATGGCTCCTGTTACCAACAAACGCATTGTCTTCAAGGAGTTTCTCAAAGGTGAGCGCAACCTCTCTAAACGAAGATATTCCTGTTGAGCGCTCCGATGCCAGGTCCTTTCATCCCCGGTCAGACAACAGTTTTTGACGACACCCAAACGATCGATGTGGACAATGTCCCTTTGAACGGCGGTGTCTTGCTCAAAACACTTGTGTTGTCATTGGAACCCTTTATCCTCACCAAGATGACACAGGGTCTTCCTGTGAGTGTTGTCAAGGTACTTTCGGGGGCGATTTATTTCTGACGACGCCATCAGATTAGCTACAAGATCGGAGAATCGTGAGTACTTCGTTTGGCAAGCTGCTCACTAGACTTCAATCTTTCTCCAATAGAATTCAAGGCTTTGGCGTCGGTGTCGTTGTGCGTTCAGAGAATCCCGCCTTCCTGGTCGGTGATCACGTGTATGGGTGCTACCGTGAGTATAACACTCTGTCCCGAAGCTTGCACCAACCTTGCTCAATGATCTACAGCATTCGAAGAATACTCGGTTCAAAGTAACATGGAAGGCTTCAATAAGATAGACAATAAATATAACCTACCTTGGAGTGCCTTCATTGGAATAGTTGGGATGCCTGGTAGGCCACTCGGTTCACTGCCGCTACAGTACGGGTCAATGGGCTAATAATACCATAGGTCAGACCGCGTACTTTGGTTGGAAAGAGCACTCTCATGCAAAGAAAGTGAGCTTGCCTTGCCCATCTTTCTTCCTGCAGCTCACGCAGCGTATTGCTTAGGGAGAAATAGCATTCGTAACCAGTGGAGCGGGCGCAGTTGGATCGTACGCATGACTCCGGGTAGTTTTCAGGAAGTTGGTCACTGACCAGTTATTTTTTTAGCCTTGTAATCCAACTCGCCAAGAGGGACGGCTTGAAGGTCATAGCATCCGCTGGCTCAGATGACAAAGTCCAATTCTTGAAGGACCTTGGTGCCGACGTGGCTTTCAACTACAAGGCGACGAGTACTTCGGAGGTTTTGGCAAAGGAGGGGCCAATTGACGTGTGCGTCCCGCTGCCATTGTGTGAACATCGTGTGGTGTGCCTGACTCAACTTGTAGCTACTGGGACAACGTGGGTGGTGAGACCCTGGAGGCTGCACTGAAGGCAGCTTCTAGGCATGCCCGATTCATCGTAAGTGTGGTAACCACGATATCGCACTACCTGTACTCATATGTTGCAGGAGTGCGGCATGATTTCTGGATATTCTAGCGATGCCTATCCAATTCGGGTTCGTTACTTGTTCGCGATTGACATTCAATCGTAACTCAATGATGCCTTCCCGACTTGACAGGACTTGTACGACGTGATTACGAAAGAAATCTCGATCAACGGATTCGTCGTCACATCCCTTATGCCGAAGTATCTGGAAAATTTCAAGGAGGAAGTGCCCGCTTTGATCGCATCGAAAGAGCTGACTTACAAGGAGGACGTAACGAAGGGACTGGAGAATGTAGAGATAGCATTCGACAGTTTCCTCAAGGGTACGTTTATTGGAAAGAGTATTGTGGTCGTGGCAGATGAGTAGTGGTTTATTGTACAATGATGTAGAGCTCATGTAACGTGTACCATATTGTGTGTTCAAGTAATCATCCAGGTGTCGTGATTGACGGAAGATGTCCTCAACCCGCTTTGGAACCCTTTTCAGGAGGGAACAGCTTCAGCGGGGATAGACCCGACCTTCCTTCGTCAAAGATCTTGTACGCATGACAAGGTTCTCACCTTCGGCGGTAATGGACCGACCTACGGTTATTCATTGCATACTCTATAAATATCTTCTGGTATGACGTTGCCGAGCAAATCGATAAATTCTCCCAGCTGGACCCATCGAAGACTCGGCACGGGTATACCCTCGTGCAAAACACGGACGAACCGCCCACCATCCGTATCCCGCCAAACCTTCCAAACAGGTCATGCGGGTTTACCACACCATGGCGCTCACTCACCTCCATGACAATTTCGCTGCCCATAGCGGGCCATCTCAACGTGCCCTCGTTTGATGCATGTCCAAGTCCCAGACCGGCCGCGAGTCGAATCATGGACCCATCATGTCCCACGTAAAACCTGAGTTTGTGAGTTTCTTCTCCAGATTGAAGACGCTCGAAATTGTGTAACAATTCAGTGAAGAACACGCCTAGACATGCGGACGACTGAGGATTTGTCAAGAAACTGATCGTCGAGATAGGCTGACCGAATGTAAGTGATGTATACGTAGAAGCGTTCTGCGCTGAATTCCATATGTAACTTCACGAAACTTGTCAGGCCTGCAGCGAAGACATGCTGTAGAGCACACCCACTTATATTCCCAATCTGCGAGAGCAAACACAGTATTGGCGTCTTCCTGGGAAACACACGCGCCAGTGGCATTGCAGGGAAGGGGGTGGCCGTGACAAGTGCGTGAACTGAACGTATCAAAGAAATGGTCGTCTACATAATGTTGTCAGGCCTGAACCGTGGCAAGAGACACAAATGCGCACACCACGAGTTCCACGCACCCAGGTCTGTTGTTCCGAGTGTTGTACCCAATCTTTGTTGAAGGTCCTGATACTGCGCGAGATGATTTGTCCACGCAGGTACAGATTGATATGTTGCACGGATGGCGTTTGCATTCGGACAATTATAGTTCGGGACTAATGAATCAATCTTCGTGAGAAAAGAAGTAAGAATGGAATTTGACCAAAGGGGAGCAGAACGAACAAACGTTTTGAGGCTGAGTGTATATCGGCCATCGTCGTCCAGTCGTATTCGGGTCCATACCATACAAGATGGCACCAGCGACCTGGTGCGTACGGACCTCCGTGGACGTCCGAACGTAAATGTCCCGGGGATCCACCGTTTCCAAAAACCCGAGCTTGTCGTGATAGACAGACCAGAAATCCTGGGGAACCAACTCTGTCAATGTCGAGTTAGACGGATCAGCAAACGCACCTGTCCGTGCTTGACAGCATCCTCTAGACCCTCGCGCGTGAGTTGACCGGCATCACACGTGCCCGGCCAGATTTGCGACGCAAAGGGGTGCCATTTGGGTATGATGGTCTCGTGGTGCACTGGCGCGGTCCCAGCTGCGTAGTCCTGTTGGATAAGATCTTCACAATTCCAACCAGAGCTGGGATTGAGTGAACGTTCATCGGGGAATAGGTTATCAGGCGTCCGCTAGACAGAAGGATAAGCAACGATACAACCGACTGCGAGGTCGTACCTTGTGATGACGAATGACAACATTCAAGTATTCCAGTGTGGCCGCAGGATCTTCAGGCTTCGGATAATGTTCGAAGTTGACATGGGGAGCGTTGCAGTAATTGTACGTGTTCCACGGTTGGTCACTTGGGGTGACTGAAGAGTTGTAAATGCCCGTATAATTCAACGAGAGCTGCTGCAATTAGATCGGAACCAGTTACTCTACTATCATGAAGTAAGGCCGGAGGAAGGGAGATACCATCGTGAACTGCGTAGTAGTACCCAGTAGCGAGTCCCAAGACCGTATGGGGCAGAGCGTTAGAACATTGTTGATGGCACCGACGTAGCCCATATGTCCAGCCCTCTGACGAGCGGGATGATGGTGGGAATTACTCGGTCATCCATGTTTGGGAACCACAGTAACTACTTACATATTAGTTAGATCGCGAAGTCAATGCAACAGCAAATCAAGACAAGTAAGATTGAGTGATATTGGTGAGACGACTATGCGGGAATCATCCAAAAATTTGTTGTCCATTACGAAAGGTTTGCAGTACACTCAGGATGGGGTATGTAGTCTTCCTAAGAAACCGTACCCCCCAGGGAAAGCAATTAACAACAGCCATTGACAACATAATCCTCACACAAAACAACCTTGTCCTGGACGCGAAGCTCGGGGCATGAACAAGAGGACGAAGGAGGCCACCGAAGCAGATATGTACTTTCAACGAGCAAGAGAACTTGAGGAGACGCCAAACAGACACAGGCACCGTGACCATCACTGACCCATTTAAAACAGGTCGAGCAGGTTTTTAGTCGATGAAATACCATACGCCCGTAAGTACGCCCACTGCTTCATCCGCAAAAAAGTCAAACAGACCACGAGAGAAATCTAAACCCGCCCAAGGGCATCCCATGCACTGTGTGTTCCAAAGATCGTAAACGCAAGCGCATGCAGTGAAGCGAGAATCGGACGAACCTTGTCAACGATGGTTGCCACAGTAGTTTTCCCACCAACCCAGATAGCGATCTTCTTGCCGCAATATTGACCAGGAAAACCTGGTCCAAACTGTAGGAAATTCAAGGCCACAATCTGTAACTCATTGTGAATAAGAGCACTGGGGGTCGTCAACGCCACGCACATGGTCTTCAGGTTGACTCCACCATCCACAAGCACCCCTGCCAAAGCACGTTGCGCGTTGAGAACTAGGCCAGAGCGACATGGTTTGGTACTCACAGGCCTACATCGTAGTAGGTGAAGCGCGCCTGAACAAAGGAGGAACGTTCATGAACGTCGACATCACCGCGCGCGCGGTTGGCTACTTCGTGGTGACGCTTGTTATGTACTGGGGTTGCACTTGCAAAAGGGAGCGCAAAAGCAACAAGACCAAGGACAAGACTTAAGATGGTAGAGGGCTTCATTGACAAGAAGTTTTGAGGACGATGATGGTTAATAAAAGATAGGAGAAGTTTCCAACAAACGAGTGACTGGACAGAAGAGCAGGCTTCTGCGGAGGTATGACTGTCAAAGGGAGTGAAAAGCTGAACTCCCACTGAGCCCACTATTTGTTCGGAGCGGCTAGTGTGACGAGACAAAATACGTAACTGAATCGCTTCCAGCCGAGGGACCCTGGCGCGCCCGAGCAGGGAAATAACTTCGGGAATCGGTATTCACATTAACGTGTCAATGCAATCGTAGAATACACGATTTTGCACAGTTTTTCATTATCGACTGAGGGTTATAGCATTTCATCTGGGATGGCGGCCTGTGTTAGCTTGAACGAGCACAATCGCTTCTCAACTTCGTCGCTTGGTCAGCGGAATTTGCCGTTCGGTCGCAGTTAGACACGCATTACATAACACAATCACTAGCTAACAATCCCATTGCAAATCTCGTGGGTCAGGAAAGAATGGTAGAGCAATGAGCAGTGACTCCTGATGTGAACGTATTATTCTGCCTATTTAAATCGCCAAACGAACGAGAAACGCACTCGGAAGCTTGTCATTCTGCCAGTAGGCGCACCCCTTGATGACGGCGCTGGCGACGTCCGTAAAAGCGAAGACCTGTGCAACGACGAGAATTCATTACATAATCCATTCATTACGCGAGTCGACCGTTAGCGCGATCCAGTTCCGAGTCCAAACGGTATCGATAAATTCTGGTATCTTCGGGCGTCCAATTGACGTGTTCTGCGAATGTACGAACAGAAATACATAACTGAAAAGCACATAAACGGAGTGGATAGTGTAATCAAAAACAGGACTAGAGTTGTGAGACGGGAGGTAACTGGCAAACTGATTTGGGTTACGAAGAAACGGATATGTATGCCCCTACACCGTAAGACATAAATGGTTCCAGGCATAACATACCAGCTAATACCCTCCCTGCGAACTGGGGACAGCTTGATGTTGCAGCGACGGTGAAGTCATCTTCATCGTCGGCGTGAGTGACTGACGAGGCGGAGACTGGTGTGGAGGAAGGGATGACGGGTTTGGAAGAGGCGAGGACCCAGTATTCTGCAGGCGAGGGGAGACGGAGTGGGCGGCGTACTGTCCGCCGGGCATCATGTGCCCAACAGGCGTCCCCATCCCTCCCGGCCGGTTGACACTTCGAGTACCATTAGCTGATGGTGTGCGCGCTGGCAGCACACCTGCCGCCGTGAGATTGGGACTTCCAACCCCAGGAACGCTATTTAGGTCTTGTTGCTGATTACCCAATGACGGATTTTGCTGCAACGGCGGTGCGACACCGTTCCACTGTCGCGCAGACGCAAGCTTCATGTTCAAGTTAGCGCCTGCAGCTATTTGCATGTTGTAATGAGTGCCATTCGGCACTAGATGTCCAACGTACGAAGTTTGAATAGGGCGACCTTGTGTACCATGTATCGCCGCGTTGAGGTCCTGACCTTGAAGTGCCAACTTTAAGTTTTGCATCTGCTGCGCGGTCAACCCGTTGGGTGGACGAGAGTGGATGTAGGCGGTGTTAGGGATCGTGTAACCATTAATCGGAATGTGGTATCCGTTGAGGGGGATCGAAACGGGTTGTTGTACGTCCACTTTCTGACGCACTGGCGAACCGGTTGGTAGTGAGGACTGTTGGGACTCTGTAGCGGGAGAGGGTGTTGGGTCGGGAACGTGTTGATTGGCTCCGTTGACCGTTGCGCCCTTGGTGGCCGGTGCGGACGCGAGTTTCGACGAGTCCGCGTCCGAAGGAGGGGGGGCAGGAGATAGAGAGCTGGCGATTCTGCCATTGGCGGGAGCAGCGGGCAAAACGGTAACGTGTGGCGGTGGGGTCTGGGAAAGTGGAATTGCTGGAATCATGTTCATCATCTGTGGCGGTCCCGGGGGACGCAAACTCGCGCTGTGGGAGATGCGAGGGGTAGTGGACTGTGGCTGCAGTGTCTTCATGTGCGTTTGCATGGCGATAGGAACCCCGTTAGGTACTGCAGATATCGGAACCGAAGTCAGTTGTCGCGACGCGAGCTGCGATATGCCATTCGGAAACGCGCGTGGGGTCTGCGCGTCTCTGCGGATGAACGGCTGTTGCGCGCCAGTTCTGAATGGAAGAACCGACTGTTGACGACCCTCCGTTGAAACGAGAACCAAAGTTGCGTCATTGTTGACGTGCTGTTGGTCTGTTTCCGAGAGTAACGTCATCATGTGACGAAGGTAGTCCGGTGAAAAGTCGTCGATAAGTACCCGGTCTTGTTCATCGATGCCTTCCGGTGCTACTATCGGGTTATCGTCTTCATCAAACCGCCATCGTTCTTCCAGCCTCCGCAAATTTTCACCGTTCTCGTTGAGACCCTTTTCCAAGGACCGACCAAAGCCGCGGTGGGATCGATGTGGAGTTGGAGAGAAACCGTATATCCGGCAAAACGCGTCACGTCGATCAATCATGGCATTACCGGACCGCGTTACGCGACGACGAAGGTAGCGGAGATGTTCAAATTCTCTCTCCTCCATTTCAGTGTCCGTTGATGGTGACCCTGATGGGCGTGCCAAAGGAGGGATCGCTTTCCAACACCGGCGAGTATAGGGGAATGACGGACGTTGGTACGAATTCTGGAGACATCTCGTCAGAATATCTTCAAAAAGCGTTTAGTTAAGCATACCTCCAGAACGTCTTCGTATCCGTGGTCCCTTTCTTTGCGCCGTGCAAGATCGCGTTCGATCGCAGCGTTGATGAGGGCTAAACGCTCTCTCGGACGGATAGCAGCTTCGGATTGGAGAGGAGTGCCAGAGTCGCCGCTCTCTCGGGTGCGAATCTTCACCGCGGTCACGCGGCTGTAAAGGGGGCGATCAACAAGCATCCAAGGAAGGCGAAATGCTTTCATACCTGGCCAACTCTAGTCTCGGTTTCTTTACGACGCGTTCTTTCTCGTGCAGTAGTTCCTCGTCCTCCTTCGTTCCTAAGGCAGGGAACTTGCGCTTCAGCTCTGCGAATTCGAGCCTTTTCTCCCAGACTTGTGCGACTTGTTGCACGTTTTCTTTCTTGAGATTCTCGCGCGCTACAAGTGTCTTGGCGAGTTCCAACGACTGTGCGAGCTCAGATTGTAAACGCAAGAGCTTGTCCGAGGATGTTGCCTGAGACGCTCGCGTCTTTCGCACCGACTTGATTTCACGCCGACGAAAGCATATATAGGACTCGTTGCTAACGTCCGTCTCATCGAACTAGATATACGTCAGGACCAGAAGATGAGAATGAACGTGTACTTACATTCAGAGCCGGAATGATCCGGTGGCCTCCTCTTTCGATCCGACGTTCTTTCCAATATGGATAGATTGCTTTTGCCAGGCGCAATAATTGCGCAGGTGGTGGTATCCAGGCTGGTACGATAAAGCTGGCGAACACGGACGGGGGTAATGGCGAAGAAAAAATATCTTGGTAATCCGAAAAGGGGGGGAAATCCATTCCAGATTCCAGTCCCTGGGATCAGATTGTAAATCAATACAACTTGAATCTGCGTTAGATGATACATACATGATGCAGAAATTCAGTCTTGTCGTGGGTAATCTTCTCAAAGAGTCCCATTACCAGCTCAAACTCGTCTTCCGTGATTGCGATGGCTTGAGCAGGCTCGGGCTCCTTTCCCTTTGCTTTCGCGCTCCGTTGGGGGCAAGAACGAGTGGTGGCACCGGATGCGGAGACCGCGCCTTGCACGCTGGTTCCCTCTCCGCGAGCTTCTTCGTTGTTGCGGTCGAGCCATTCCTTGTCACGCTCATCCATATAATATGTGAAGGAGTCGAGGAGGCCCCAAGATATGGCCTCTTCAACCGTTTCGGAAGAGCGCACGTATGCGTCGGGTTGCGCCCATCGATTAGAAGGGTAGAGCTCGGCATAATTATCGACCAGACCCGTTGAGTCCGGCGTGGGGATATACGCAGCGGGTGCCAGAGGGACTTTGTCAGTTGCGCCCCGGGTGGAGCGTCCCACGGACTGGTGGCGCTGCGACGCTGCGGAAAGCACCGCCTGAAGGTGGTGCTCCTGTGTGATTAGTCAGCCATCGATAATCGATTTCGCACGGCCGTAGCCAATCAGAAAGCGACACGTCAGCGTGTTCAACAAGGACGACACGACGCTCGACGAGCACAAAGGAGACTCACGTTGGCGTCCTCAGCGTCCACGCCAGCCGTGCTGACGATTCTGGCCTTTTCCTCATCCTCGTCGAACGACAAGGCATCCGCATCGATGTTACCATGGACGACCTTGAGACGGGTCTTGTTTGTGACTCGGTTGCGGTTTCGCAGGGCGGAAGTACCCAGATTGTGGTTGCGGGGCATATCATGGAGAGCGTTTAGAGAAAAAGAAGAGTGTACGGATAGCAAAAAACAGTAGGGGAGGGGTCGTCGTTGTCGGTGGCAGCGGCGGCGCTGGGGTCGGAAAATTGGCCGAAAACCCACTTTCGGGCCGAAACAATAAAAAGTGTGGGACAAATACTTAGCAGGCCGCCGAATGCCGGTGTTTGGCCCAAAAACAAGTCCCCGCCCTGATTACTTACCTTAGGCGGCCTACTGGTGGAAAAAGATCTACGAACTGCTACAACTACGATATATATTCGACCCTTGGAGTGATTCCCGTATGAGAGTGCCGCACTGGGCACTGGGGGACGTGGCACATCCACAGATTCAAGCAGACAACATATTCGCCACCCGGTTCGGCGGTCCCAGTCGACGACCAAGGGAGCATATATCGTCTGCACGATGCATCCCCTCCCACAAGTCAGCGTACGACACCAACAAAGAGTAGAATCTTAACACACCAACGTAGCTCAGCAGGGTAGGGGGAAGAGGAGTCACCTCCCGCCATCTCAATAGTCTGTCCCCAACGAGCTCAACAGGCACTGAGACCTTGACGTGGGTGATGATGGAAGCAATGAAACGGTTTGAACGTTAACGCAGTGTTCGTCGTCATCCCCAAGGCTGTGCAATGTCGTGTACAGTTGGTTCTGAAATCCACTCGATGGGTGCGGAGCCTCTTGCAGTCAAGTGTACTTTGTCAATTCAATGCTAGAACTCGTCAATTAGCTGCATATATGCTGCGATTGCATTGTTTTGCTTACACTGGATCCCCCGCCCATTCCCCACCATCGGAAGGACGCGGCAACGTAGAGCGGGGTCAGAGATGTGACTGACGAAAGAAAAGGTGTGACCCTTAGGATTTTTTCTGTGAGGGGATAGAATAGACTGAGCGTTGGGATCTTTCGAGACCAGTACGAAAGGTTACCTTGCCCTGATCCCTGTATCCCAACGTACTCTCCTCAACACATTCGATTGGAAGAGTCACTGGGTACTCTCGAGTGCGAAGCTGCGCTGCTGCGACAGGTAGTTTTGAAGTAGAATTGAGTGAGACATGCTGGGCGATGGGAAGCGGTGGAGGGAAACAAGGGATGGCCTGAACAAGAGTGTTACGCCTCCTGGTCCGTACTCGGCGCGTGGCCTTCACGTGAGACCTGCGAAAATGATACAGCCACTTCGACGGTAACCTGTTCCACTCGCACAACGTGCCCTCAAGCAATTGCCGAATGTTAGAGACGTCTTGCAAGCAGCAAAGGTTTCATGTCCTTGGTATCGAACAGCACTTTTGTGCCAACCCAAGATTCAGTCAGTGCTGACGCGGTGACTACAAGGCATCCACATCTTTAGCGCATAGCCCCACCGCGGGAGCTTACACGACGTGATGGAGATTCTCCACTCTTCCTTTGCAGCAATGCAGGAAGGCCAGGGAATCTCGTGTTACACGTGCCTTCGTTCCACCAATGTATAGATAAGCCAACGTGTCTTTCGGTCTGTCTCAAGAAGTGAAGCTGTAACTGATACGCCCTGATACTATTAACCTATGTGTTGCGACCGACCTCCCCTCTAGACTCTGCTTGAGCTTGCATGTTCACGAATACATTTGCTCCCGCTGACCTTGCCCGCGTAAGGTTAGGACCTCTCGTTGATGGCTTATGAGCTCGACCCGATTGTCCATCGGGTTTCTGACCCGTCGAGTCTCGTTCCAGACTCCTATTTTATCCCACTTTTTCGGGAACCCCGAAGGCTGTCCCCACCAGTGCTTCTGCTTCCAAAGCTATTACTGATCGCCTACCGCGAGCTAATATTTCTTTCAAGTTCCTTAACGAATACGTGGTGAAGCGGTGTCATTGGGACCTCCCAAATTATCACCCTCGGCAACCTGCCATCCGGTACTTATGTCCAGTCTTTCTATTCGTTGTGGCAACCATGACGTGAAGTTGTATCTCGTTGTCAAAGAGTCAAGGGCCATCAGCTACAGGGGAGACACCCCTTTAGATTGCACGATCATCGCTGCCGCCAGAGTTTCCAAATCATAGTGCCATACTATGCATTGCTGTGGGGAAATGCTCAGCAAACCATTTGTGACCCATTCGGGATTCGACAAACTGGTCAGACCTTGAGCTTACCATCAACAGTATGCTTGATCAAGGCTCAGGCTTAATGGGTATACTTATCCCAGATTTGAACGGATGGCCGTAAGTACTCCCCTTCTGATGCAGTCCCCATCGTTCGCATAGCGATATATTTTTTTCGAGGTCAATTAGAATTTAATGTGCCTGCTGTGTGGGCTTTCTGCCCTCTATCTCCTGGTGAGCAGCGCCCATGGAACAATGGTGTTATCGATATGAACGCGGGACATCAGCGGTTTACGAAAAGTATCGGTTGATGCCTTTGCCGACATGGTTCGTCGGCGATTAGTAGGCAAGCGATGTTTTTTTCCTCGTTATACAGTCCCGTTGTCTGCGGCTCACCAGTCCAAGTAGAATTCGACTTGGTGAGTGTTTCACGTATATATATTCGCTGCCCGATTGACATGGCGGACAGACAACCGGCGTGACTAGGCTAGTACAGTAGTTTGGCTCGAGTTTCAAGACTGCCAACTTCCAGGAAATTTGCTGTGACGTGATGTGTCACACGAATGATAAGTAAAGCTCTGTATTACTCCACCGAACACGAGGCAGTTCATTTTAGATTAGGGCAGATGTGATAACAAACGCTTTTGCCTTCCGATTGGGCGAGGTGGCTGGGAACTCGAGCTTCCATTGCGGCACTTCTGAACTTTACTTGCCGAGGAAGACATACGTCGGAGTTGATTTCGGTCCCCAGAACGATTTACGTGTAGAGCTATCAAAGCTTGAGTCTGAGATCGATGGGCGACAGCTCAAGCTACAGCCAGAGATAGGCGTTCTCGCTATTCAACTTGGGATCTGTTTGGAGGGATAATACGACGGAAATTTCAAAGATGATCGAGGTAGCCACGAAACCGGGTATCTTTTTAGTCGGAGATGTAAATTTAAGCTCCTGACAAACATTCAGATGAATTCATCGCAGTTACTCCCATTTATAGAAGATGCACTACTTTGCGACGGATCAAGCGAGCCCGTCCATCGAATGGCCTGAAACAAATCTCTGGCTGACTGTGTGTTCTCTGGACGGCATTCGCTTGCGTACGGGGCTCGGCAAGGTCAGCGTGAGACGGCCCAGGCGGCGCGAATAAGAATATCTGATGGTTTGACCCGAATAACTCAAAACTTGATTGGTGCGTGGAAACGAGCGTTTTATCGCCCTGGGGATACCATGTGACGAATCTCCCGGGAAATCTCAGATTGATCACGCGAATACTGGATCTGTCCGCTAACATATGTATACTTATATCCCCCAACCTCCGTCTCTACGGTTGTCTCTTTCCTTCGAGGTTACCTCGCCCGGCCCTCCTCTCAGTGGGATCGACAGTTCTACATTCGTTTCATATACATTTCCCTCCTTCACCTTCCTTTTCGTCGCCCCACATGACCCTCACCTTTGCAGACAGACTCAATGCTCAGGTACCTCTTTCCTCAAGTCCCCATACACGACGTCTCATCTTCTGCCAGGTTGCCGATTCTGTGATCGGGCGATGGTTTCGCCTTGAAGGATCCGGCCATCCTCGCGAACGAGAAGGCTCGCGATTCATGGTATGTCGCCTCATATCTTGTGTGCTATGTGCATGGACTAACGGCGCTCTATAGACGGATGTCCGTGCGGGGCTAACGACTTGGGTGCGCACGCTCTTTCACCTCACCATACCATATCTTGACGCCTTCCCCTCAATCCAACCTAGGCCGCAATGGCGTATATCGTGAGCCTTTTGTTGTTTCCAGAATGAAAGCCCCACTTACATGTACTACAGGTATCTGTCAATGCCTCGATCATATCAGACTCGGGGGGAACCTGTGTCTGTAGCAGTTCCGACTGTGCAAAAGATCCAGCATATCTTTCCTGTATTCAGGAAGTAAAACAGGATCTTATCACCGGCACTGCTGCCATTGCTGCACTCGCCTCCGTCCTCATGGGTGCATTGGCTAACCTCCCTGTGGGTATGGCCCCTGGTATGGGACTAAACG
>JBBPMA010000474.1:0-22990 GCA_038090075.1 Xanthoconium purpureum | reverse complement strand
GAGGAATGGAGCTGAGTAATTATACAAATGTAAGGCTGTGCACTAGCTGTCCAGAGATTGGACCTGTGGCACAGGTTTATAGCATCGGTGGCTAGAATGCTATGAAGCTAGTACAGATGGGGATAAGTGAAATGTAGCATGACAAAAGAAGTCCCTAATACAAATCTGGAGGTCAGGAGGTGCATCCTAAAAGAGAATCTATTGGAGTTAGTGTCTAATATAACTGGAATTGGCTTGGAAGACCAGAATGGACTTGGTTGAATGTGTGGGATATGACAGGTTCTAGTGGTGGTAGACATTGGGTTGGTTGTGGGAGTAGGGGGATTGCCTGGGGCTGGAGGTGGAGCAAGGGGGGGAAGTAGTGTCAAGGGGTTTGCTGTCATGGGTGGGATAGTGGGAGCTGGCAGCACTGGTGTTATTGGTGGAATGAAGAAAGAGGGGGTAGTTGAGAATGAGGGGAGACTTGGAAGGGTATTAGATAAGCTGGTCAAGGGTGTTAAAGATATTGGGGGAGGGCATTTCCTTGGTGACAGCTGAAGTACAGGGTTTAGAAAGAGTAGTCCTGTGTTATGCGAGTTGTTGAACTTGTGTTCTAGGGTCAAAGGTACTTACTCTGAGGAAGGTACTCATGAAGAGACACTGTGTCCTCAGGGAAAGGCTCAAGGGTTATCTCTAGGAAAGAGATTCAAGAAAGACAAGGTCACAATGAATGGTTATGGATGCAAGTAGAATGCTGTAATTGTGTAGAACAAGAATAAAGAACAATACAGGCTGTGCAGGTATTTAAGTACTATGTGTTACATAATATCTCTTTAGGGGAGGTTTAGGGACACATATCTACTATAAGAGAAGTAAATAGAGGAGCATGGCAGTCCATGAATAAGAGATCAGATAAGAGGATTCAGTGAAAAGGCAAAGGGAAAAAGTGTAAGTAAGTAGGAATCAGTTTCAGTGTAAGTAGGAGCAAAGAAGAAATAGGGTCATTGGATGACAAATATCAGGAAAGAGGATATATGGAGAAATTGAATTGTAACATTACCCCTTTCATACACTTGAGCTCCAGGCTCAAGAACACCAAGATCTTTAGTGATACTCCACAAGGATATTGAAATCATTATCATCAGAATAGGACCCACCATATTCCCATCAAATCTCCTCTTGGGACATTTCATTAAGTGGACAATTAGCTTCCATGTGCCCTTGATGGTCACAGCAGGAACACATGTGAAGGTGACATTGGTCTCTTGTATGACTCCTTCTTCCACAATTCAGACAGGTCAGGACAGATCCATAGTTGTCAGGATCAGATGCATTGTATTTGGATCTGGAAGGGGAAGGAGAAGAGAGATGTAAAGCCAGAGGAAGAGAAGCAGAAGCGATAGTGGTAGGTTTGGTTAGGTTGTGGTAGTGTTGCTATTCCTTGCAAGAGAGGATGTGCCAGATCTGTAGAAAGGTAGGATAGAAGGTAGTACTAGGGAGCTTCTCCAGGTATTGTTGGAAGGAGTGGGAGAGGAGGAGTTTGAGGACCAGGCCAGGTAAGAAGGAGAGGGTAGTACAAAGAGGTGCACCAAGTGATTCTGGAAGATTGATGGGCAGGCTCAGAATAATTGGAGTTGAGGAAGGGAGATGTGGTGGAGTAGTTGAACAAGGGCCTGGCAGCTGATGTCATGTTTGTATGATGGGAGTTTCTTGATTTCACTAAGAATGGTGGGGGAGGCAATGGCAATAGTAAAGAGGGTGTAGATGCAGGAGGTGGCAAGGAATCTGGTATCAATGGTGCAGGTTTCAGGAGGGGGGGAATAGAGAGATGCATAGATTGGGGTATAGGGAGTATCTTGCATGGGAGTGCAGGAAAATGAATTTCTCTTTGATGTCTACATCAGAAGGAATGATTGATGTACAAGACAAGGGTGAAGTTGCAAAGAAAGAAGAGAATGTAAAGAGTGAGGGCAACTCCAAACCAGATAAATGGAATGTTGTTAAGCTGCATACACAGGGGGGTACTTACAAGGAGATGCTGCATCCTGTAGTGCTAGTAGTGAATGGGGCAGCTAGTCTCTTTGCAGAACCAGGAGTGTTCCCAGGCACATGATAGAGGGAGGTTATGTCATCAAAGAAAGGTAAGTTGATAGATTGTAAGTCCCAGGATCCAAGGGATGTCAATGGGTCTAATGGGGGAAGATGGATCATTGTGTTGGAGGATGAAGAACATGTTGTTGTCTCTATATATCTGAGCTGGTGGGCCTTTTTATAAATAGCAAGGATATCTGATGCATGTTGGAGATTGGATTTGGATTCCCAAGTGTTTTCCAATGAAGGATATCCTTTCCATGCTATCAGGAACCTGCAGTGTCCTGCAATGCCCCAATGTGAAATGATCTGTTTGACTTCATATTCTTCTTTGGAGGCAATTATGTCAGGTGGAGGTTTCGAGAAGTTGGGACCATGTGTTTCAGTCTCTTTGTAAGGAGATAATAGGGAAGTGTGGAAAACATTGTGGATCTTCCATGTTGAAGGAAGTTTGAGCTAGTACAAGAGCAGACCTAGTACCTGGGAGATTTCAAAGGGACCTTGTCTTTTGGATGCCAGTTTTCTAAAGGGGTAGTTGAGACAAAGGTGGGTTGCCTCCAACCATACCTTGTGTCCAACTTTCCACAGGATGAAGTTTTGGAAGTTTCATTCTCTCATGATTCAACAAGCCATTTCATGGGCTGCTAATGCTTCCTTTCATGCTTCTTCCAGGGCAGATAACCAGGTTTTCAGGGCTGGGATGAAAGTTTTTCCTAACGGTGGGTATGCCTGAGGTTCATATCTGTGAAAAAGGAAGAAGGGAGAAATCTTGGTGGAGCTATGCAGGATGGAGTTATGGTGAAACTTGGCTGTTGGAAGGAGATCTGACCATTTCTGAGGATTGTTGGTGCAAAAGATGCAGAGGTATGTTTCAATCTCCTGGTTGGTGCACTCAGTTTGTCCATCTGTTTGTGGGTGGTATGCAGTGGACAATTTGACATCATAATGGAGAAGTTGAGCAAGTTCTCTGGCAAAAGCTGATGTGAATTGTGGACCCCAATTCAAGATCAGGAAGTCATGGAGTCTGAATCATTTGAAGACATGTAAAACAAAAAGTTTGGCTACTCCAGTGGCATCAATTGTTTTGGAACAAGATATGAGAATTACCCCCTCTGTAAGGCCGTGGTTGACCACAACCATTAATGAGTCATGTCTATTGAAGGGAGATTCAATGCTGGGCTGAAAGATGGTGCTCAGGTAGCAGAGGAAGGTCAGATGAGCTCAGGGGGTCTGGGTGCCATGGTGGGGGTGGCAGAGGTTCAAGCAGCTGAGGGAGAGAAGGGGCAGAATGTGAATGTGGTGGAAGAGACTGGAACAGGTGAGAATGTGATGGATGAGGATATGGGAGAGGTAGAAGGTCTGGCAGAAGTTGAAAAGGTTGGACAAATGGTGGTGAAAGAGGTTAGTGGGATAGAGCAAGCCAAGCAAGAAGTGTTATGGTTCAGACTATGCTTAACGGGATCATACTTGTTTTTTCTCCAATGTTGTCTCTCTTCTGAGCATAATAAATGATGTGGTAGTCCTATATGGATACAAGCCAAGTAGGCAAGATGAAATAGTAGTGGTGAAGGGAAATAATGCAAAAGATACTTACAATGGACAAAAAGTCTTAGGAACATTCAAGATTGTGGCATACAACACAGCCCAGATATATAAACTATGAAGTAGAACAGATGTAAGTACACTGGTTGGCTAGGACTGAACACATGCTATACTAAGGGTGCAATAGTGGGCTTGGCCAGGACCACACATTAGACTGCCATTGGCTGGGACTGAAAATACATTCAGTCTAATGGTCATGTGTGTGGAGTCAGCTGCAGATTTGACTTCAGCTGAGGTTGGCCAGACCCAGAAATTTGTTCATATATTGCTCTGTCAAGCCTCTTCTTCCCCTGTGGCATCGGGTAATGACCTAATATCTGAACCCAAGAGATCCATTTTATCTGCAAACTAAGAAATGTTTGATATTCATTTGGTTTGTACAACTCAGGGTGACAAGTGGAAAAACAAGAATGAGAGGAGAAAGTGCATGGATTTATAAATTGGTGACTTAATGGCTTAATTTCCTTGTTGCTGTATTCCTTCTCCCAGTTGTTGTCGGCTGGGACTGGATGTACATTTTGTATTGTGGGTGGAGTATTGGAGTCAGCCACATGCATTCACTTTGGCTTGGATTGGCTGGGACTGGGAATACAGGCCCTATCACTGGCCGAATGTTGAAGTCAGCCACACAGTTTTATATCAGCTATCACGGCCAGAATCAGAAACACAATATGCTATGGATGCAATATTGGGCTCAGCCACATCATCCCTGTTCAGCTGCTGTGGTCATATAAGAATCAGCTGGCAGTCACATGACTAAAATGATGTCAGCTGATCCCACTATTGCATAAGCAATTGGTGTGAACCACTGGATGTAAAATCATTCAACAATACAACCCCAATATAGTATGTCATGTAAATATGATGTTGGCTGATGCCAGTATTGCATTATTGATACATGATGAGGGACACTACATATTGCTACCATACAACCCCAACATAGCACATTACATGAATATGATGTTGGCCAATGCCAGTTTTGCATTCTTGATACATGGTAAGGAGCACTATATATTGCTACTAGATTCACATTATTGGCTGTACCAATACTACAATTGTCAGCCAGCTCCCAGCTAGGCCCAGCAGTACAGGCAAATGTACATGTGGGTAGAACCAGATGTGCAATGGGGTCTGACTGAAGTATGTGGTTGCTCCACAGTTGATAATTGTGGTGGTTTCAATGGTTTGTGCTTCAGTAGCCAGCTTGATGGGAATGTGAATGGTTTGTTCATTGGAGAAGGCTACTATTACATGGGCTAGGTCATGGGAAGAAGACATCAAGACAACTTTCCATTTCAAAAATCCTCATCAGAGGAGGTGGTATCAAAGGTGGTAGTGACAGCTACATCCTCTCTGGGTTCCTCATAGCAATGCTTCAGAGTTCGAAGGATCTCTTCTTCACTCCTTCCCTGGGTTTTCAAGGTTTGGACAAATGTGTCCATAGGAGTGATGGGAGTGATGGTGGCAGTGGTAGGGGCGGAGGTGTCTGTGGAGCAGATTTGTTGGGGGCAAGGGTTGGGTGGTTGAGATTGGTTTCAAAGGGGTCCTCCATTGGTGGTACAATGGTCCATATTGTGTCCCTTTTTGCGACATTTGAAGCAAAGACCTTCCTGAATGCAGTGAGCATGTTTAGGAGGGGTGAGCTTCTTTAAATGTATAAAGTCCATATCCATAGCATCTGGGTCCTGAATTGAGCATAAGGAGGATGGGGATGAATGACCATGGTTATGTCCTCCTTGAAGGGCAAGGATGCACATCTTCTGGGTATAAAAGTCCTGAGCTTTCTTAACCCATTCTAAGATTTTGTCTGGGGTTTTCTCCATAGAAAGGATCATGGTGAAGATCTGGGGATCTAGTCCGGCCATGAAGTGTGCTATGGTTTCCCTAGTATCACCCATCTGGGCTTTGGCAGTGAGGGTTTGGAATTTTGTGATGTAGGTTTGGAAACCATTGTCAATGATTTTTTTTCCATCCTTAGTTTTCTTTTCCTCCTTTCATTGCTTGAGCTTGTACAATTTGTCTCTGGATGTCTCAACTAAGTCATAGGGATAGAAGTTGGATGCAAAGTTCTTTGTGAATTTGTCGAAGGTTTTCTTGGTGACAGGGATTTTGGTGTTGGTCATCTTATCATACCACATCTCTGAGAATTGGACCCCACATCCTTTGCCCATCTTGTTGAGAGTGGTCATGATCTTCTTGTTGTCATTTGTGTAGATGGAGGGGTTGATAGTGAAGTAGGCTTTCATTGCTTTCATCCATCGAATAGCCTCCTCAGATATTCCTGAAAAGTTGGCAGGGAGTGCCACTTTCAGTTCTGTGGTCCTTGTGGAGGTAGACATTGGGTTGGTCAAGGAAACTGGAGGGTTGGTTGGAGCTGGGGGTTGTAAAGAAGGGGGAGGTAGTGTCAATGGGTTTGTTGGGGCAGGTGGGGCAATGAGGGCTGGGAGAGCAGGTGGCATCAATAAGGTGGGGGCAGAGGTGGTTGAGAATGAGGGGAGGTTTGTCAGGGTACCAGATGAACTGGTTGAGGGTATTGAAAATGCTGGGAGAGAGCGTTTCCTAGGTGATGGTTGGAGTGCTGGGTTTAGGAAGGGTTTTCCTGCAGTTACTTTTTTTCCAGGAGATGGGGGTGCAGGTAGTTCAGGGGGGTGACTGGATTCAACAGGGGATTGTCTCTGGGGGGTGGTTGCTAGGTCTAGGGGATTCTGGGTGTCCTGGGATGTTCTGATTTCTTCTGGGTCTTCAGGAGCTTGAAAAATTCCTCTGGGACATCAAGGGAAAATCTTGGTTGGGCTGGGATGGTCCTACTCCTGAATAGGAGGGACTAAGGTTAATTCTTGTTCTTTTGTTATGTGAGTCAACAGACTTGTGTCAAGGTCTAGGGCTTACTTACTCTGAGGGAGGTACTCATGAAAAGACACAACGTCCTCAAAGAAGTCTTGGATTGGTAGAACAAGGGGACTGGGGACAAGGTCACAGCCAGATGAGCTGTGGATTGCAAGACTGACACTGTGATTGTGTAGAACAAGAATGAAGAAAGAGTACAGGCTGAGTGGGTATTTAAGTACTATGGCTTACATAAGAGAAACACTGTAGAATCATATGGAAGATCAAGGACATGTGACTACTACAAGAGAAGTAGTCAGAGGAGAGAACAGTCCTATTAGAGAAGTATGACATTAAAGAGGGAGAAAGATGGGAGAAGATCAAGAGTCAAATGTAAGTAAGTAGTTGTCTATCCTCTCATGGTAAGGAGTGAGATGAGAGTGTAGCCAACTAGTGAGGTGGAAGAGGAAGAAAGTATGAAAGAGAAAAAGTATTGTAACAGAAGGAGCCTTGGAATGGACTAGATTACAACATGAATGTGTAGAACTAGCTGGGGAATCCCAGTGTACATGGGGGATTTATATACCTTTAAGAAAGGTGCATGGACCAAGACAGAAAGGTGGCATAGGTAGAAAGCAGAGTCCTGTAGGGATTCCATGTCTAAAAGAAGAGGCAGAAAGCCACAAGAAGAGCAGAAAGGGAAAACATATGGAAGACTGGAAGAGATCCATTCCAGAAGGGATATGTTACGTCGAGCGTTGCTTTCTAGTATTCCCGATGCTCCTGGGGCTACCACCCAGTGAGACTTGGTAAAGTGGTCAATAGGTCTTATTGATGTAGCCTAGCAGGCAAGGGCTTATTGTCATGGCCTTCCTGGACAAGAGTAACATTGAGACGATACTTGATGGACCTAAGAATAGGTTGTCGATTGGGCGAAGCACACAGACTCGGTGTGAACACAAGTTTCCCTTCGATAGTGAAGTGGGAGGCTAAACTCAAGGAGCCCATAAAGGAACCTTGGAATGGACTAGATTACAATGCGAATGCATAGAACTAGCTGGGGAGTCCCAGCATACATGGGGGGTTTATATACCTTTAAGGAATGCGCATGGACCAGGACGGAATGGTGGTATAAGTGGAATACAGGAGCCTGTAGGGGTTCCGTGTCTAAAAGGAGAAGCAGAGAGCTGCGAGAAGAGCAGAAAGGGAAGCATATGGGAGATCGGCAGAGATCCATTCCAGAATGGATACAGAGCTTCGTGTCACAAAGGAACTGCGGAGTTAGAAGAGCGGAAGCAAGATGTACGAGGCAGGCGAATGTGGAAAGAGACCAAGATGTATCCGGAAGGTGGAAGGCCAACAGGACAGCGAGATCTATGCACAGCGGATAGAAGCCTAACCGTGCATGGAATCTAGAAAGAAGATCCAGAATGGGACATGGGAGTCCAGGAGTTGAGTGGAGCGGAATAGGGGACGAGGAAGTCGCCAAGTGGGAGTGAGAGGTTGTCCTAAGGAACAAGGGAAAATGATGGGATATTGTCAATGGGCACGAAATCTGTAACATTACCCTCCTTGCAAGATTGATTCACCAAATCAAAATTCATGTTGTCTGGCAGGGAGGCCGTTGGTGGAGTCGAAGTCCTCCTCAGGGTCCGAATCAACTCCAGAAAGGTTGACGGAGGTACTCAGGGAGAGATGTGGGTTGGAGGGGCAGCGGCCTTGGGTGTGTCCAGGGGCGGCAGTGTTGCAGTAAGGGCAGATGTACTGAGGACATTCAGTTCTGAAGTGACCTCGTTCTCTGCAATGGAAACACTGGTATTTCCATCAAAGACAGTTGCTAAGGGGGGAATCTGTGGCGAGGGGATTTGGTGGTGGGACCGGGGTGGGGGGTTCAGTGGTAGGTCAACCTGCCACAAGGGCGTGAGCAATCCTGGCAGCAAGAGCTGGAAGGTTCTGGGGGATTGGGGAGACGACAAGGGGGGTTCCAGCAGGGGGTAGCGGACGGAAGGCAATGTCGACAAGGCCAATTTCATTGCTGTGGGGAGGGTCAGGTCTCAGACTATCTCCAGCTGGAGGCTCAGGGGTAGGTGGGGAGGAGTTGATGAAGCCAGTAAAGCGAGTAAGGTCAGCTCTAGAGAGGGTGCATAGGATATTCTGGAAGTGGAAGTAGGTGTGTCCTGGTGGGAGGGCTTCAAGGACATCAGGGAAGCTGAGAGTCATGAGGAGTTCAAAGCAGTGGGAACGAAGTTCAAGAATGAGTCGTCCGACGTCAGCATCACAGCGTTTGTATGGGGGGGTCTTTCCGCATAGACATTGCGGAAAGCGATGTAGATGTGGTACATTGAGATGGCATTGCATAAGGCAGGGGAATTTCACATGAGTGTGCGGTCCTCGACTTGTGAGGCAAGGAACAGGGTTTCAAGGAAGGTGGCATAGAGGAGGTTCTGCTGGAGTTGAGGAAGGGTGCAGATATGATTGGGGGAGATGTTGGACATAGGGACTGGGGCAGACGGAGATGGGGGACGAGTGGATTTATATGGGCTCCCAAAGGCCGTACCCATTTGGAATCTATATACAAAGGGGCAGGGTTCTGTTCAAGTGCTGAGGCCTTCGACTACAGGAATCTGAATTTGGAGGTACGGAGTTCCACTATTCCATTTGGGTGTCGCCCCATCCGGTAGCAGCAACCGCATTGCCCCAGGCATCAGTGGAACCGTCATACCCCCAAGTGGAGGTACACATGCAGGTTGGGGGGATGAGTCCAAACTTGAAGTGTCTACCTAAAATGTCAATCATCCACACGTAAGGTGTGGTGGGGAATTGGAAGCGAGAGAGGAGATAGAGACTGGCCATAGCAAACACAAAGATCATCTCTGGGGTAGAGAGAGTGACCTGCATGATCAAGTCTAGGGGGAGTCTGGAGTCTTGAAGACATCGTTGCACCTTATTTTATAGGCCCTAAGGATGTATTTGGCATGAGCGAGGTTGGAAGGGGGTTCCCAGGTGTCTTCTGACGGGGGATAGCCTTTCCAACAGATGCGAAATTGACGGCGTGTGGAAGTGCCTCGATGGGTGACTATAGCTTCCACAGTGTATTCTTCTTCTCCCTGGATTTCCAAGGGGGGAGGACAGTTGAAATTTGGACCATGTTCTGGAGTTTCCTGATAGGTGGATAAGAGAGAAGCATGGAAGACTGGGTGGATTTTCCAAGTAGGCAGAAGTTGGAGGCAGTAGGAAAGGGGGGATAGAACTTGTTTGATTTCAAATGGGCCTTCTCGGCGAGGGGCGAGTTTCTCTGATTGATAGTGGAGTTTCAGGTTGCAGTTGTCCAACCACACCTTATCCCTGACCTTCCATGGTTTGAAACATGATTGGATTTGGTCTTTGATGAGATTAGCGGCTTTAGTGTGGGCTTCTATTGCTTCTGAATGGGCTTGTTCAAGAAGTTTGTGTTTTTCTAATTCGGGGAGGAAGGTGGTTCCGATTTTGGGGTAAGCATGGGGTTCGTAGCCCATCATGAGAGAAAATGGGGTTTGGTTGGTGACCAAGTGGGTGGCGGAGTTATGAGAGAATTCTACCATGGGGAGAAGTTTAGCCCATTTGTTGGATTGATCGGAAGAGAAGAGGTGGAGATAAGTCTCCAGTTCTTGGTTTACCCTTTCAGACTCCCCATTGGTCTGGGGGTGATAGGCCGTAGAGAGGGCCACATCATAATTGAGAAGGCGAGCGAGTTCTCGGGCAAATGCCAAGGCGAATTGGGGCCCTTGATCAGAGATGACTTTGTCATGGAGGCTGAATCTAGGGAAAATGTGCTGGAAAAAGATAGAGGCGATGTCTGCAGCAGAGACCATCTTGTTGCAAGGTCGGAAAATTACTCCCTTAGTAAGGCCATGGTCAACCATGACCAAAATAGAATCGTAACCCCTGGAAGGGGGGAGGTTGGTGATAAGGTCCATAGAAATCTGTTGGAAGGGGTGAGTGGCAGAGGACAGAATAGGGGATAATGCGGGGGTGCTGGGGTGGGTGTTGACCTTGCAGGCTTGACAGGGGGCACAACCGGCGATGAATTTTCAGATGAACATGGTGAGACCAGGCCACCAGTAATCCTTTTGAAGGAGGTTGATAGTGTGGAAATAGCTGCCATGTCCACCAGCTGGAAATTCATGGACAGAGGAAACGAGTTGGTGACAAGCCAATTTGGGAATATAGAGGCGCAATTTGTAGTATAGGGTGCTGTTGTCAAAATACCAGTCTTGAGGGGCTGAGCACGGAAGAGGGACAGTGTCCAACTCCATGGTGCACAGCACGTCAATGATGAATTGGTCGGAGGGGGTAGATTTGGCGATCTTTTCGGCAAGTGCCACGTCTAAGAGATTGATTTGTAAGCCCGGAAGCAGGACTTGTTCAGCATTGTCAGAAGAGATGTCAATGCCATGAAGGCAAGATAGGGCATCGGCTGGGCCCATGCAGTTGCTGGGGACATGGGTCCAGGCGAGGTCGTAGTCTTGGAGAAACATTTGCCATCTGGCCTGATGGCGAGAGAGGGTATGGGATTCCTTAAAGTAGGTCAGGTTCTTGTGATCCGTGAGGATTGTGACACAGTGTTGGGTGCCAGTAAGGTAGTGGTGCCATTCAGAGAGTGCGTTGATGACTGCAAGGAGTTCCCGATCATAAATGTCATAGTTGCGTTCAGCAGGGGCAAAGATCTTTGAAAAGTATGCACAGGGGTGCATGTCTCCATTGGAATCCTTCTGCATGAGGACGGCTCCACAGGCAGTGAGGGAGGCGTCAGTCATGATGAAGAATGGTTTATTGGTATCAGGAAAGGAGAGGACTGGGTGACGCATGAATGCATTCTTTATTTTGGCAAATGCCTTTGTGTGGTCGGGGGTCCAAGTCCATACAGCCTTTTTGTGGGTTAGGCTGAGTAGAGGTTTAGCAAGATCAGAGAAGCCCAGGATGAACTTCCTGTAGCAGTTGCAAAATCCAATGAAGGACCGGACCTGTTTGATGTTGGTGGGGGGGTTCCATTGCTCTATGGTGTTGAGTTTGGTGGGGTCCATCTGGATGGAACCAGGGGTGATTACAAGTCCGAGGTATTCGACTTCGGTGGAGTCAAAAGTACATTTGGCCAACTTGAGGGCTAGTCACTGAAGGACATGTTTGGTTCGTTCCTGATGAAGGAAGATATCATTCTCAGAGTGTATGAGCATATCATCCATGTAGATGATGAGCCATCCCTCATCAATGAAATTGGCAAAGGTGTGATTCATATAGGCCTGAAAGGTGGCTGGAGAGTTGCATAATCCAAAGAACATGACGGTGGGTTCAAAAAGGCTGAAGGGAGTGGAGAATGCTGCTTTCCAGGTGTCCTCAGGTCGAATGCAAATATTGTTGTAGCCCCATCGAACATCAAACTTGGTGAACAGTTTGCTGTGCTTGAGTTTATCCACCAAGTTGGAGATGAGGGGAAGGGGGTAGGCATTCTTAACCGTGTGGAGGTTGAGGTAGCGATAGTCCTGGCAGGAACATAGTGTACCATCCTTTTTTGGGACGAAAAAGAAAGGTGCGGCTTGGGGGAATTGCGAAGGGTGGATTTGTCTGTTGCGGAGGTGTTTGTTGATGAAGGCCTTACAGACTTCTTGTTCTGCTGGGTTCAAGGGATAGGATTTGGCTCATCTGGGGACAAACATGTCTTCCAATTGGATGGTGTGGTCGAATTCTCGTTTGGGAGGGAGTTTGTCAGTGTCTTTGGTTTGGAAGACATTTGCAAATTCTTTGTAGGCCGCAGGAAGTTCTTTCTCGGCTTGTCTGGCTTGTTGGGCCAGGTCCGTGGATATGGTCATTTTTTGGATTCCAATAGTGATGGGAATGTGTTTCATCCGTCTAAGGATGAGTTCCTCTAGTTTATTGCTAGGGTCGATACTGAGGTAACATATTAGGTATTGTTGGTAGACTATGTCAGGGGAGTCATGTTGGGGTAAGGAGTGCATCTCAGGGATGTTTATTTTTCTGGAGGTCCAATCGATGATGGGGTTAACTTCTTGTAGCCAGGATAGTCCTAGGATAAGGTTTTCGTTTCCGAGGTGGACAACGTAAAACCAACGTTTCTCTTCTTTTTCACCTAGGCGAAGGGTGAGTTGGGTTCTGAATTGTATAACTCCTTTGGCATTGGAAGTTCTGTCAGTGTTATGGGCCAAGATGGAGGTTTTTAGTCTTTCCTTGGGCCAGTTGTTCTTGGCAACAAGGTCATGGTTGATAAAGCAAGATGTTGCTCCAGAGTTGATGAGGGCAGACAGGTCAACAATTTGGCTGAGTGAACTGGAGTAAAGTGACGCAGGGATTTTCATAGAGCGAGACTTACTATCGGTTACAAAAATTGGTCTAATGGAGTGGGAAGGTAATAACATCGAGGCATTCCTTCCGTTCAAAAATCCTGTTGGAAGATGGGTTCAGGGACCTCTGGGGTTTGAATGTAGTTGATGGTTTCTCCCAGTTGATTGATGTTGTTATTGTAGATCACTTGAAGAGAGTGTAGGATATCCGCATTGGATAGTTTGTCATTGGTTTTCAATTGATGAATATAGTCCAATACCTCATCCTTAGGAGGAGGTGATGGTGGGGTTTCAGTTTCTGTGGTCCTAATGTTTTGGACCGGGGGTTTCCTGAAGGTGGAGGGGTTCTGTTTGGGTTGCCCTCCTCGAGGATGGTTTCTTGTGTTACAACCTTTCTTATGGCATATGAAGCAAAGGTTGTTTCTGATGTGGTTGGCACGTTGGGCAGGAGTAAGGTATATTCTGTCAATATCCATAGCGTTGGGGTTGTGTGTGGTGCCCGAATTGCGAGAGGACCGTATAGAGTTTTCTCCGCCCTGAAGTTGCTGAATACGTCTAGTGACGTCAAAGAATTGCCCAGCCTTTTTGAGCCATTCCTTGTGTGTGGTGGGCTCAGTAGGGAGTGTGGCCATTTTGTAAGCCATGTTGGGAGAGATGGCTCAACTAAGCATGTCCATGAGGATATGCTTGTTGTTGGGGTGGTCGAGACCAGCTCTTGAGGCTTCTAGTTCAAAATCGGCCTTGAACTCATGGAAATCTCCATGGTATCAGGAGTCTTCTTGTCATAGAGAGGCTAGGCGGTTTCTGCTTTTGGCGTGAAGGTCTGTGGTAAGGAACACTTCCCCAAAGTGAGTGAGAAGTTTGGCAAAAGTCTTCTCCTTTGCTGGTATGTTTTCGTCGTCCAGCTTTATTAGCCAACCTTCAGAGAAGGAGGCTCCTCATCCCTTGCCCATTCTGTTGAGCAGGGTCAGGGTTTTAGCCTGATCATTATACTTTGACACATTCATGGTGAAGTATCCTTTCATGGCAAGGATCCATCTGTTGGCATCCTCTTGTTTGCCAGAAAATTCTTCCAGGAGACCTGCTTTAAGTTCTCCTTGGGAAGCCATATTGTCTTCGGGTGGTGGAAGATCAATGTTGGGGTTTGGGTCAGGTTCAGGCGCAGCAGGTGGCAGTGGGTGATCTCATAGATACCTAGCGAGGTCGGTGGAGAAATCGGTTGGTTCTTCTTGTTCATCAGAAGGAGGGGGAATAGGATTCTGGGGCTTGTCAACACCAGTGTAAGAGATCGACTCCAAAGGAGGATCTGTTACAATGGGAACGGCAGAGAGGGAAGGTGGGGTGGTGGGATGGAACAATGAAGAGTGCACGATAGGGGAAGGTCTAGCCATGTATGAGGTCAAATGTGGGGATTGTCCGTGAGATGAACCAGCAATCCGAGTTCTTTGTTGTTGTTGGGACATGGTGGGTGGTAGAGAGTCCTCAGGAGAAGCTTGTGAGGCTTCCAAGGAAGAGTCTGAGTTGTATGTGGGTTCTTGCTGACTGAGTAAGTCGGTGAGGTTGATTCTGTGCGTGGTGGTCAAGTGGGCACACTCCTAGCGTGAAAGCTGGAGTGGGAAGAAAGCTAGTTCTTTTGTTACGTTGAGTGTTGCTTTCTAGTATTCCCAATGCTCCTGGGGCTACCACCCAGTGAGACTTGGTAAAGCGGTCAATAGGTCTTATTGATGTAGCCTAGCAGGCAAGGGCTTATTGTCGTGGCCTTCCTGGACAAGAGTAACATTGAGACGATACTTGATGGACCTAAGAATAGGTTGTCGATTGGGCGAAGCACACGGACTCAGTGTAAACGCAAGTTCCCCTTCGATAGTGAAGCAGGAGGCTAAACTCAAGGAGCCCATAAAGGAACCTTGGAATGGACTAGATTACAACACAAATGCATAGAACTAGCTGGGGAGTCCCAGCATACATGGGGGGTTTATATACCTTTAAGGGATGCGCACAGACCAGGATAGAATGGTGGTATAAGTGGAATATGGGAGCCCGTAGGGGTTCCGTGTCTAAAAGGAGAAGCGGAGAGCTGCAAGAAGAGCAGAAAGGGAAGCATATGGGAGATCAGCAGAGATCCATTCCAGAATGGATATGGAGCTTCGTGTCACAAAGGAACTGTGGAATCAGAAGAGTGGAAGCAAGATGTATGAGGCAGGCGAATGTGGAAAGAGACCAAGATGTATCTGGAAGGTGGAAGGTTGACAGGACAGCGAGATCTATGCACAGCAGATAGAAGCCTAACCATGTGTGGAATCTAGAAAGAAGATCCAGAATGGGACATGGGAGTCCAGGAGTTGAGTGGAGTGGAATAGGGGATGAGGAAGTCGCCAAGCGGGAGTGAGAGGTCGTCCCAAGGAACAAGGGAAAATGATGAGATATCGTCAATGGGCACGAAATCTGTAACAGGATATAGAGTTCTGTGATGCAAAGGAACTGCAGAATCAGAAGAGCAGAAGAAGACAGAATGTACAAGAGACTGAGACAGAAGTGGAAAGAGTCCAAGATATATCTGGAAGGCAGAACACCAACAGGACAGCAAGATCTATGCACAGCAGATAGAAGCCCAACCATACAGAGAATCTAGAAAGAGAAACCAGACCAAGATGGTGGTGTCCAGGCATTGAGTGGTGTGACATATGGGACAAGGTAGTCACCAAGAGGGATGGAGAGGTGGTTGAAGGAAGCAAGGGAAAATGAGGGAATCTCATCTAGGGGCATGAAATCTGTAACAAGAACACATCAATTATGTCCAAACCACTAAAGTTCCTAAAACAGACACTCAATGGGGTTTTTGAAAGGAAGGAATGCCTTGACATCATTAACTTCCCACTCTATTAGACCAATCTTTGTAACTGGTAGTAAGTCTTGCTTTATGAAAATTCCTGTGTCACTTTACTCTGGTTTTCTTGGACAAATTGTCAACCTCTCCATACTCAGTGACTTGGAAGCCACATCATGCTTCATCAACCATGATTTAGTCACCAAAAACCATTGGCCCAAGGAATGACTCAAAATATCCATCTTTGCACACAATGCAGACAGAACTCCCAATGCCAAAGGAGTTATATGCTTTCAGGTACAACTCATCCTTTGCCTTGGCAAAAAAGAAGAAAAGTGCTGGTTCTATGTTGTCCACCTTAGAAATGAGAACCTCATTTTAGGCCTACCATGGCTCCAGGAAACCA
The DNA here is from genome assembly GCA_038090075.1 of Xanthoconium purpureum. Taxonomy (NCBI): domain Eukaryota; kingdom Fungi; phylum Basidiomycota; class Agaricomycetes; order Boletales; family Boletaceae; genus Xanthoconium; species Xanthoconium purpureum. Next base: position 6,924 of record JBBPMA010000474.1, on the reverse strand, counting down.
ATCCCATCATTGATTGGGCTGCTGGGAAAGTCAAGGTCCCCAAATCTCACACTTCTCCACACCATGACTCCTCCAACACTGTATACCAAAGATACCTCATCTGGTACCTTTCTATTGACCCTAGTGAAAAACTAGAGGAGCTCATTTTTTGGAGGATGAGCACATTCCGGTCACCATCAGAGTTCGCAAAATGACTATCTTCACTGATCTGGCCTAGCAAGCCAGACAAGCAGAACACAAACTTCCCTCAATATACAAAGAATTTGCAGACATGTTTCAAGCCAAAGACACCAATGGTCTCCCCCCTAAGCAGGACTTTGACCATGCCATCCAACCTGAAGACACCTTCACTCCTAGACATGCCAAATCCTACCCTCTGAACCCTGCTAAACAGGAAGTTTGTAAGGCTTTCCTAACAGAACATCTTGCAAATGGACACATCCACCCATTGCAATTTCCACAGGCAGCCCCTTTCTTCTTTGTACCCAAGAAGGATGGCATCCTATACCCTTGCCAGGATTACTGCTACCTTAACCTCCACATGGTCAAGAATGCCTACCCCCTGCCACTTATCTCTGACTTGATTGACAAGCTGAAGGACAGTAAGCTTTTCACCAAGTTCAATGTTTGCTGGGGATACAACAACATTTACATTCAACTGGAGGATACCTGGAAGGCTGCCTTCTCCACTCCATTTGGCCTCTACAAACCCACCATCATGTTCTTTGGCCTCTGCAACTCTCCAGCCACTTTCCAGGCCTATATAAACCACACATTTGCAAATTTCATTGATGAAGGATGGTTTATTATCTACATGGATGATATGCTTATACACTTGGAGGATGACCTTTCTCTCCACCAGGAATGCACTAAATACATACTACAATGACTTCATGAGCAGTGACTCACTCTGAAACTTGCAAAATGCACCTTTGACTCTAAGGAAGTCAACTATCTCAGTCTGATCATTACCCCCAGCAGTATCCATATGGATCCCACCAAACTCAATGCCATCAAGCAATGGGTCCCCCCACAAAACATCAAGGCAGTCCAATCATTTATTAGTTTCTGCAATTTCTATTGGAAATTCATTCCTGGATTTTCCAACCTGGCCAAGCCACTCCTCAGCCTTACCCACAAAAAGGCTGTCTGGACTTGGACCCTGGATCATGCTGAGGCTTTTTCAAAGATCAAAAACACCTTCTTACATCACCCTGTTCTCGCATTCCTGGATATTGAAAAACCCTTCTTTGTCATGATGGACATCTCCCTCATTACTGCTAGTGCCATCCTCATGCAAAAGGATTCCAATGGTGACATGCATCCATGTGCCTATTTCTCTAAAGTCTTCACTCCTGCTGAACACAACTATAACATTTATGACCATGAATTACTTGCTGTCATAAACACACACTTCAAATGGTGACACTACCTCACCAGCACTTGCCACCACATAACAATCCTCATGGATCACAAGAACTTGACATACTTCAAGGAATCTTGGGCACTATCTTGCTGCCAGGCCCATTTGCAAATGTTCCTCCAAGACTTTGATCTCTCTTGGATCCACATTCCCAGCTCCCAAGTGGGTCCAGCTGATGCACCCTTCTGTCTCCACAACATTGACATCTCCTCAGATAACACCAAGCAGGTCCTCCTACCAGACCTTCAGATGAACCTTCTTGATGCAACCTTGGCTGATAAAATCACTAAGTCCACATCCTCTGACCAATTTGTTATTGATGTGCTCCATGCCATGGAATCAGACACCATCCCTTTTCCATGCTTGGCCCCTGGCAACTGGTACTTTGACAACAGTGCACTCTATTACAAATTGTGCCTCTACATTCCTGAGCCTGCCTGCCACCAACTTGTCTCCTCCATTCATGAGTCCCCTACCAGTGGCTACTTCCACACCATTAGTCTCCTCCAAAAGGATTATTGGTGGCCAGGTCTCACCACCTTTATCTGCAAATTTATTGCTGGATGCACCTCATGCCAGGCCTACAAGGTTAACACCCATCCCAGTGCCCTTGCCCTTGCATCTATCCCCACCACCGCCACTCACCCATTCCAACAAATCTCCATGGACCTCATCACCAATCTTCCTCTTTCAAAAGGCTTCAACTCTATTTTGGTCATGGTTGACCATGGGCTTACTAAAGGGGTAATTTTCTGTCCTTGCAACAAAACTGCCTCTGCTGTGGACATTGCTGCCATCTTCTTCCAACATATCTTTCCCCATTTTGGCCTATATGACAAGGTCATCTCCGATTGAGAACCACAGTTCACCTTAGCATTCGCTAGGGAACTCACCCATCTTCTGAACTATGATGTGGCCCTATCCACAGCCTATCACCCTCAAATGGATGGAGAATCTGAAAGGATCAACCAGGAACTTGAAACCTACCTCTGCCTCTTCTTCCAGGATCAACCCAACAAATGGGCAGAGCTCTTACCCATGGCAGAATTCTCTTATAACTCTGCCACCCATTCCATTACCAATCAAACTCCATTCTCTCTCATGATGGGCTACAAACCCTGAGCCTATTCAAAGATTGGACAAACCTTTCTTTCCAAATTGGAAAAACATCTCAAACTTCTCAACCAAGCCTGATCAGAAGCCATTGAAGCCCATACTAAAGTGGCCAACTTAGTAAAAGACCACATCAACTCCCATTTCAAACCCTGGAAAGTTGGAAATAAGGTATGGTTGGATAACTGTAATCTGAAACTCCACTACCAATCCAAGAAACTCACCCCTTGCCAAGAAGGCCCCTTTGAAATAGAACAAGTTCTATCTCCTCTCTCTTACCACCTCCGACTTCCTCTGACCTGGAAGATACATCCTGTTTTCCACACCTTCTTACTCTCCACCTATCAGAAAACTCCTGAACATGGCCTGAACTTCATTTGCCCCCATCCCTCCAAGATCCAGGGCAAAGAAGAATACACCATGGAATCCATAGTAGCTCATTGGGGCACCACAGCATACCACCAATTCTGTGTCCATTGGGAAGGATACCCTCCATTGGAAGACACCTGGGAACCTCCTTCCAACCTCACTCATGCCAAATACATCCTTCACATCTATAAAATGAGACACAACAATGTCTTCAAGTCTCCAGACTCTCCCTAGACTCAGTTATGCAGGTCATCCTCTCTACCCAAGAGATGATCTTCATCTTCACTATAGCCAGTCTTTTCTTATTCTCTTGCTTTCACTTCCCTACCACACCTTACATGTGGATGATTGAAATTTTCAGTAGACATTTTGAATTTGGGCTTATCCCCCTGGCCTGCATTTGCACCCCTAACTGGGGTTATGATGCCACCACTGATGCCTGGGGTGCAGCTGCCACAGCTACCAATTGGGGTGACACCCAAATAGAGTGAGCAGTACTCCACACTTCCAAATTCAAATTCCTGTAGTCAAAGGCCTTAGTGCTCAAATAGGACTTCTGTCATATCCCGTACATTCAACCAAGTCCATTCTGGTCTTCCAAGCCAATTCTGGTTATATCAGACACTAACTCTAATGGATTCTCTTTCAGGGCACATTTCCTGACCTCTGGATTTGTATCAGGGACTTCTTTTGTCATGCTACATTTCACTTATCCCCATCCATACTAGTTTTGTAGCATTCTAGCCACCGATGCTATGAACCTGCGCCACAGGTTCGATCTCCAGACAGCCGGTGCGCAGCCTTATATTTGTATAATTACTCAGCTCCATTCCTCCGTGACAAATCCTGTCCACCTTTGTAGTATATGTACTGTACCCCCTGAGCCATGTATTCCCTCAGTTCAAATATCAACTAAGATACCACTCCTCTTTGATCCTCTGCTTGAGTCTTTGACTCCCCTCTGATTCCTACTTGACTTCGTTGCTGCACAATGTTTAAGTCATTACCTCCAAGTTACCTCTGAACTCTGAAATTTGGGACCAGACTTAGGCAAGGGTGCAGCACTCCTCTCCGAGTTGCTGAAGCCAAGTCCTGTCTAACAGCTAGTCTCTGAAAGTTCCAGAGTTAGTTCAGGAGTTGACCCAGTATTGACAACTCCACTCCTTCTTTTTTATAGTCCAAATGGATCTGGCCTTCAGGAGCCCATCACATATAAAAAAAAGACCTCTTTTTCTTTGCTGCCCAACTCCTTCAATTCCCCATGTCCAACATCTCCACAGACTGAATTCTTGCACTTTCCCAACTCTAACACAACCTTCTCTATGCCACCTTATCTCTCCTCACAGATCAAGGACTGTGCATTTGTGTGAAATTCCCCTGCCCTTAGGAATGCAATCTCCATGTATCATGTCTATGTCATGTTCTGCAATGTCTACACAGAACAACCACCCCCATATGAATGATGTGACACAGACATCAGATGACTCATTCTTGAACTTTGTTCCCACTGCTTTGAACTTCTTATGTCTCTTGACCTCCCTTGTGTCCTTGGGGACCTTCTGCTGGACTCCACCTACTTCCACTTCCAGAATGTTTTACACACCCTCTCTGAAGCCAACCTTACTCACTTTACTGGCTTCATTGACTTCACCCTAGCTACCCTAGCTACCCCTGAGCCTCCAACTTGAGATAGTCCAGGATCTCACCCTACCCATGGCAATGGACATAACCTGGTCAACATTGCCTTCCATCCACTCTCCTCCTCTCACTACATGCCAACCCAACACAGACCTGTCATCACTCCTATCCCCCAGAACCTTCCAGCTCTTGCTGCCAGGATTGCTTGCTCCCTTGTGGCAGGTAGATCTTCCACCAATTCCATGACCCCTCTTCCAGTCCTGGATTCCCTCTCCTCCAACTCCCCCCTTAGCAACCATCTTCAATGCAAGTACAAGTGCTTTCATTGCAAGCAGCAAGGTCACTTCCACACTGAGTGCCCTCAATACATTTGCCCCTACTGCAATACAGCCACCCCTGGCCACACTCAAGGATGTTGCTCTTCCAACCCCCACCCCACCCCCAGCTCTACCTTTGGTCACTCCACTGGACTTTCCAGAGTTGGTTCAGACTCTGAGGAGGAATTCAACAACCCTTCCATTGATGAGCATGAATTTTGATTTGGTGAATCAATCTTATGAGAAGGGTAATGTTACAGATTTTGTGCCCCTGGATGAGATCCCCTTTTTTTCCCTAGTTTTCCTCAATGACCTCTCCATTCCTCTTGAGAGCTACCTTGTCCTATATATTGTGCCACTTGATGCCTGGACACCTCCATCCAGATCTGGATTCTCTTTCTAGATTCCCTGCATGGTTAGGCTTCTATCTGCTGTGCATAGATCTTGCTGTCCTATTGGTCTTCTACCTTCCAGATATATCTTGGTCTCTTTCCATTTTCATTTCAGTCTCTTGTATGTTCTGCTCTTCTAATCCCACATTTCTTTTGCAACACAGAGCTCCATATCCCTTCTGGAATGGACCTCTTCTGGTCTCCTGTATGTCTTTCCTTTCTGCTCTTCTCATGGCTCTCCACCTTTCCTTTTAGACACAGAACCCCTTCAGGCTTCTGCTATTCCAGTTATACTCTATTCCATCTTGGTCCATGCACTTTCCTTAGAGGTATATAAATCCCTTCATGTACGCTGGGATTCCCCAGCTAGTTCTACACATTTGCATTGTAATCTAGTCCATTCCAAGGTTCCTTCACCAGTCCCTTGAAACTCCATCTGCCTCACAGTTGAGGGATTACTCACATTCACACCTAGTCTGTGTGCTTCACCCAGTCACCAGTATTCTTTAAGACCCAGCAGATATTGCTCTGTGCAATACTCTTGTCCAGGAAGGCCACTCCAATAAGCCCCTGCTTGCTAGGCTATACCAATAAGACCTATCAGCCACTTTACCTTGGTGGAACACTAGAGAGCAATGCTCAACATAACAGGGAGTTGTCTCAACATCTTCTTCCCATGACCTAGCCCATGTACTAGTAGCTCTGCCCAATAAACAAACAATTCGCATTCCTATCAAGCTAGCTATTGGAACTCAAATCATTGAAACCATGGCAATCATCAATTGCAGAGCAATAGGAAACTTCATCAACATAGGCCTCCTGACCAAAGCAAACTTCCCCCTAAAACAACTCCCCAAACCTATTCTTGCTTACAATGTGGATGGAACTACCAACACCAAAGGTACCATCCAATGGAAGACTCATGCCAATATTCTATTCCCCAGTTCTAAGAAAACCATTGACCTGATAGTCCTGAGCCTAGGATGATGACAAGTCATACTAGGGATGCCATGTCTATGCAAATGGAATCCTAAAATTGACTGGATTGCCAACACAATCTCCATCCCTAAATCTCCTCAACCTTCCCTAACAGATCATATTCTCCAATGATATCTCCTATGTTGGCTTGGCCAGGATGCTGATCAAAAGATCTCTGGCTGACTAAATAAGCGAGAGGCTTGGTTGGAAGGAGAAACCATTGGAAAAACCACAATCTCTATCTAGATTGCTCAAATGACCAAGGCAGAAGAGCCCACTCTCCCAGAGTGGTGCCAAACCTTTGCTGACATGTTCTCAGAGAAAACACACAATTACCTTCCTCTGCATTGTCCTTATGACCACACTATCAAGCTTCGCCCAAGTTTCTTCCCAAAGATTGCCAGAATTTATCCTCTAAACCCAATGGAAACGGAAACATGTAAAGAGTTTGTCAAAGAACACCTTAGAACTGGATATATCATATCCTCAAAATCATCACAAGCATCTCCTTTCTTCTTTGTACCTAAAAAAGATGGAACCCTCCACCTGTGCCAAGACTACCAATACCTGAACTTCCACACCATTTGAAATGCCTACCTCCTTCCTCTTATCCCAGAATTTATCAATGACATGAAAGACTCCACCTTATTCACTAAATTTGACATAAAATGGGGATATAACAACATTCACATCC
>JBBPMA010000473.1:0-23135 GCA_038090075.1 Xanthoconium purpureum | reverse complement strand
ATCTCCGCTTTTGCTTCTCTTCTTTTCTCACACAACGGAAATTAACTGCATGGGAACTGTTTCACATATTTCAAATAAGAAGCAGGAATTACAAATCCGCAGCTGCGGCTTATAAACAATTCACACGTCAACCCGATTCGGAACAATAGGAATTCCAAAAGAGACTACGGTGACGTGTACAATCCCACGTAATGATATTATAAATGTAAGCCTAGTGCTGTTTGTTCATAAACTGTACAGATCTGATGAGTCACAATGACGAAACAGACCCGGTGAGGGCCTTGCAGGGCTCCCCACTGTTATCTGTTCGGTAACTCAAGTCTTCATACCGCTCACCACCTCGCTGCGCTCGGCGGTTCGCTCTATAACTAACATCTGCTGTAGAGGGTAAGTTGATGTGTGCTGTATAAAATGGAGTGCTGGAGAAGGTACACAAGATTTTCTTGAAGTATCTGCCAAGGGTTAGATCGCTGCTAATCACTTATGACCCACTGACCAAGAAATCATCTTGTTTGAACGCTGAAACCGTTCTCCAACATGTCATGTTGTGAGACCAGTCACACAGGTATATAGAAAGATTGCAAGTTGCTCCTCCAACATCACATTCCTAGAGTCAGAGAGTCCGAATTCCCGTAATTCAGCAACTAACTGTAAAAATACATCCTTGTGAACTCCGAGTTCACATCATATGCATTCTGGGTGCCCAGCTAGAAGTTCCAAGACCCAGTGATATCCAGAAAGTGCAGAAGTGTGATAAGGGATTGGATCCTTTCAGATCCCAGATCTAATGATGTTGACCAGAGAAACCACCAGAAGATGTATCATTTTGAGAATTTCAAGGATCAAAAGTCGTCGTATATCAGATGAGAGAGACAAGGAATCACTCATCATCTTGGAGGCTAACCATATTCAGTCTCCGACCGTATCTTGGAAGGCCTGCCAAGCCGCTCTGCCACTTTGCAAACAATGTCAAGCACAGAAATTCGGTTTCGAATGGATTTTGATTGCTACTGAACTAGCTCTAATTCTTTTGCTGACAAAATTCCAGCAAATATTTAGAATTTTCGCCAATTACTTCCTGCAATAATTTGGCCTCAAAGTCTGGTGTTTCATTACCTTTCCCATGGTACATACACTACATTTCCTTTTATGAACATTGCGCGAATAGCTCGCGCGCCACTCGTTCCTCTTTCCTCCAGTCTCGTACCACGTCGACTGGAGGTAAGCCACTCTACTAGTTGATAGTCACATTCTTTTACTCACCTGTACATAGTATAACATTCTCTCACAGACGACGTGCTCCAAGAGAAAGTGGTTTACTACAGCCCCTCCTTTTTTTCCAGATGACTCACAGAACCCAGCGGACGAGCTCGAACCACTCTGGGTAGTGGCGAACGACGAGGTCGAGAGTGGGGAGATGGCCGATGAAGAACGTCGAGCGTACGAGTGCGTCGACGGACAGACAGGTCGAGCGGAGGCGCCTATGGACGAGACCGCTGCGGCGACCACAGCAAGCGCGGCCATAGACGCCAGCGCACACAAGCCAGGCCATGCCGAGGTCACTCGGGACCAAGGCCAACCGGCGACGACCAGCGTGAGCACACGAAGCGCGTCGCGCGATGACCCGGCCGACACGGAGACTACGACAGATCCAGCGAGACCGTCGGAGGACCTTGCGGACGCGACGGGCAACGACGAGTGTCGTCCAGACGAGCCCACAGAGCCGTCCGACAAGCCTGAAGGCGCGGGACGGCTAGATGGCGAGCAGAGGGTCGAGAGGGTCGAGGTTAGGGAGGAGGTGTCGAGAGTGTCAACGGAGGGCGCGGAGACCACCGGCGGCAACGGCAACGGCGAACGTCAACCAGAGGTGCCCGATGAATCACCTGACAGGCCGCAAGTCGAGTCCGGAGGCCCCAGCGACGTGCAGGTCGAGCCAGGGGGCGAGACCATCATCAAATGAAACGGGAGCGTTGCGCTCGAAAGCGCAGATACAGGAACCGTCACGGAGGTCGTAGGCACGGACCGAGACGTCCAGAACGAGATGGAGAGGTCGACGACGTGTCGAGAACCGTCGTCTGAGGGGGAGAGAAGAAGCGTGACCGCACGGGGGCGATCGACGCCGTGAGGTGACGAACATAATCAGCACGACGAAACAAGCGCCAACGACGTACCTGTAGATCCTCCAGATCCTCCACCACCACCTGACGAGCCCGCGAGCCCATCAAACATACCCCGAGTGTCGAGCTCGAGGGGGAGAAAAAGTCAGTGGCGAGCTCCGACAACGCACGTACCAGCGATGAAGCGGATGCGTCGGGAGCGTCAGGACACGTCGAGGACGGTAGGACGAGGCTGAAGAACCTGCAAGACACGTCAGAACGCGTCAGCGAACGATCAGAGCGAAGGTCTGAAGAAGACTCACCTAAGGGGGCTCGAGATGAGCCAGACGAGCCGGGCGGCGAAACGGCTGCACCAGGCGAGCTCCAGGACCACCAGGGATGCCCTGAGGGCGATAGGAAGCAGCGCGGCGACGCAACAATCTTGTCGTGTCAAGATACCGCCCCAGGAGACCCTAGAGGCGAGCTAGAGGCGTCGAGAGGCGTCAAGGGCGTTTGGGACCGCCGAAAGGTTGTCGATGACGCCGATTACAATGAGGTACCCCCAGGAGCGACGGGAATGAGCACGGCGTCGAAACGGACGCGCTACGTCGAGATAGAGGACCAGGAGGCCCAAAGGGTGACCAGGAGGCGATGGGACGCGTTGAGCGCGATTGGAGCGGCGCAAACGATATCGAAGGCGCCGGAGACAATGGGAGACGATGCCTGATGGGTGGCGCAACAAGCGGCGCACGCTACGACTCGAAACGCGACCGCTAGCTGGACTCAAGGCGAGTCAGCACGGACGGTATGAACGGGCGACGGACCACGTACCTGGGCTATCCAATCCACCCCCCAATCATCCAAAACAACCTCATACCCATCCGAACCCGCCACGCCGACGTGAACGACTCAAAACGCGGCCTAACAGTGTCAGCTACCCCAGAAGGACCTACCAGGTCATCCGAGCGCGTCGAGGCCGTATCGGGGCGAATCAGACGCGCAGGACACGTTGTATGTGGACCAGAGATGGTGTAGGAGCAATCCCAGGGCGCGATACATGAAGACGAGGCCCTTGGAGCTGATCGAGGACGAGCGCGTGCACCTAGACAGCGCGACCACCTAGCCGAGCCGCGACTTACCACATCGGGTAACCGCGCCAGCTCAGTGCGACGCAACATAGCTCGCATGATCTTTCCCTGATGGTTTCGCAATCACTCTCTGTCTCGCGTGGATCCAGGTTTGCCCGCAAGGCTCTGTGAATTTACATCAATCTGTCATTACTGTTTGAGAATATCTTTTCCTCCCGTTTTTCCTGATGACCCGCAGCTGTTGTCCCAGCTGTGAATGCTTGCCTTCAATCGACTCCAGCACCACCGTCTTCACACATTGCAGCTCAGATTCACTCCCCCAGCATCTATGGTTGATATACAACATACCCGGTCACCCTGATTCGCCAGATACAGCCTTGACACAACCATATGAATTGGCAAGTCACTCTGCCAGGGCTGACTCTTGTAGGGTTCGTTTCCACATTGACGGGGCAGGTTCACATAATGGTAGACGATCTGGGGTGATAGAGAGGTGTTTCGGTATGTCCATTTTCGTGTATTTGCGCCGCTTGTGCTGACTCGCCGCCTCTTCAGCTAGCGATCATATTTCGACTCGTCTCGAGTCACGACGTGCGCCGCTTGTTGTCCTGAATTGCTATTGACCCATGTGGAACCCTACTGAAGAGCCGAAAGGTTATAAAAGGGTCCGCAGCAGTCTTCGCCTCTTCAGACCAGCTTATCCTACCACGTCCTCTTCAGCATGTTTGCACGTCTCTCCTCTGCTTTCGTTGCGCTTCTCCTCATGACTAGTGCTGTCATTGCTTCCAACAATTCCTGCGAGAAAGTGTGCTGCAATAGTGCAGGGGACCGTGTAAGTCATGGTATAGTATACTGTTGCGCCATGTTGACCTTCGCGTGACCAGGACCTGAACCCAAATAACTTGATTGGGGGGGAATGTAAACCCATTAAGGACTTGGGGGGGGAGTGTCCCCCCTCATTGGAGCAGTTGTGTTGCAGATATTTTGTGCGTCACGAAATCTACCGCTGTCAATGCTTGCAGTGACATTGTCTGACTTGCGCCTCTACAGAACGGTGAAGCCGGAATTGGGTGCACTAGATCCGATTGAGGTCCACTTGGGAGGGGTATAGATCACGAGCTCCCTTGGTTCTCACTGCGGTTGTTCTGCCTCTGGCCTAGTAGTTATGTTTCATTGTCAGCTAAAAATTGGGTTTTCGTCGACTAATCGTCAACAATGACTTTATTCGAGTGTGGCTTGTTCCCTATCAAGATAGTATGTAATTATTGGCTAAGAAAACGAGACTTTGCAACGTCACAAGAATGGTCCGACGTGTGAGCAAGCCCAAGACCCAATGAAAGAAGATGCGACTATAATAGGCAGAAATGATACTTTGTTCAATAGCCTCTACATCAATGTTGTCCCTTGTCCCCTCCGATCGGAGATGACCTCAGGTGTGAGCTTATCGTTGATAAACGACACATGCATGTATACAGTGCACAGGATTTATGCGTTGTAGATACTAAATCTCCCCATTGTAGTTCATTGGCCTCAAACGCCTCATAAGTACCAACTGCCTGACATGGTTGAAACAATGATGAACACGATACCTTGCCTATGTCGTGCCCGAGTCGGAGTCATACTCTGACTCTCATATATAATGAGCGGGGGCGGCAGTGTCACAATCGCCCTGGTATGCGAATCCGATGCAGCATGTGAAGATGTTCGTGGCATAAGGGCGTATGTCGTCACATCTGCACTGAGCACCACAAGTCTGATTGCCTGTTGAAACTGGCAAGCAGGGACACAGGTCTATTTGAGGTTCGCGAGGGTCTTGCCAATGGGTAATTGCAACTGTGTCTTCGGTGATGAGCATGCATGGGTGAACGTAGGTGTGGCTGTCAAGGCTGAGGAGAGGCAGAGAGTGAGGTTTTCATGACTTCAGGATGTGTTAGGACGTAGGATGGATCGCATGGGATCAGATTGACAAACTGTGAACATGCCAGACAGTGCCAATGGGATAGACCACATTATTCTGACAATGACTGTTGCCATTTCAGTTGCGGTTTATCGTGCCAGGGCAGTCTCTTCCAGTAGCTGTGATTCAAAACTAGATTGACCTTCGACCAAGACTACGAGATCAATCTCAGGACTGGGGCTAGAGATCTGTGATTTAGAGAGACGAGGGGCCTACAGGTTACGAGGCTTGCTTGCAAGGAAAAAGAATCGCTGGTGCAGACAATGCGAGGCAAGAGGAATCCGAGGTCGTATGGTCGTATGTAGTAGCAAATTCGCCCTGGATGTCTGTAAGTGGTGAATCGTCATGAAACAAAACGGAGAACGGGCAGGGCGACACGCCTTCACAGCCTCCGGTGTCCACGACAGTCGATGGATCTGGATCGTTCAGCAGTCACCAGTGCGAAGGGAGGGAAACAAATATGTATCTGATTGCGGGTTCCAGGTAAAACTGCAGGCACTCCGAGGTGAGTCACTGTTGCCTACTGGCAGTTGCGTTGAGTTGCAACTTGAAACTTGACCCTCTGGGCACCAAGTTCCCCAGGCCGACACCCAAATTTTCTTCGGGCGCTCGCTCAGGGATCCTGCTAACAAAAAGAACGTGCCAACTTGAAAAGCGGAATCGGAAACTGGCGCTGCTTGGTATAGATAAAGGCGAAGGTGCGTCATGTCACCTCATGATGGTATGTAATAATCTTTTTCTGAGTTGAGATATAAAGTAATACTCCGGGTGTTGGGTCCATCACAGGTCCATAGTACACGGCTCAGTGGCTTCGGTGTTCGAACCAATCCTTCTTCCGATCGTGCCTGCCTTCGGGGCCGATATTCGAACGTAGTGCTGCTCCAAACGTCGCTGTCACTGGCACAGGTTCGTTCAGGTGCCTGCTAGCTGTCTACGGCCGTTTAGACCATGTTTCGACGGATACGCATTCTGTTCGCAATCTTGTCGTGGATCTAGAACGTGCAAGGACTGATGAGGTGCGCTCGTTCTACTTCCCTCACCCACGGGTAACGACCAGTGCCAACCACGCCGATGACAGTACCGCGACCATCAACTCGCACCTATCCACACTTGACCAGATATGTTCGTCCACCTCCCTGACGGATCCCAGGCTCCTCAACCTCAGGTCCGTCGCAGCGCGCATCCCAAATGTCCTTGCCCACCGCACATTCCACGATGATCTCATTGCATCGCTTCCTTGCCTGGAACGGGTCTGGAACGGGGGGTATTCCGGGGGCAATCAATTTCAGATATATCTGGAGCCGCGTGTTTTTTGAAGTCGATAATCACGACAGCGGCAACATCAGATAGGTGATGAACGAAGTGATTCCTCACTTGTTCGACACAGCGTAAGACGGACGGACGTGTGGTATGAAGTTTAGATATATTCAACCTGAATTCCCTCTTCAAAGCTCTAGCATGCACTGAATGATGTTTTGATGGACGTGCGGCAACATCCTAGTCGCGATGTTCAAAGCATTAGCCAGGAGGGAGCAAGCTAGCATCCACCGCGCCCCCCTCCTCGGAGATATTCTCTGCATCATCTTTTGATCTTGCGATTGGCGTACGTGGCATCGCCATGAGACCTACACGACCAGGTTGCCAGTCCATCGCGGGCGAGGATAAAACGACACGCACCAGTTCTCGCGCTTTCCAATATCCCAAACGGTTTCAACAGATTCAAGAACGCAACCACGCGAGTCGTCTTGGCCGTCAATTCCACGATGACGCTGTTGTCGCTCACGTCTACGATCTTTGCTCCGAATTGGTTCGCGAGGACGGATATGGACTGCAAGTGCTGGTGTTTGAGGCGGAGTGCTTCCGAGGCTGTGAGCGGAAGCGGCATGTGAGGCTCCGTGACGGCCAACTTTGGATGCCCACTGCGTTCGAAATTGTGTGCCAAGACAGCCTCGCGTTCAGCTTTGGAGGCGCTGGAGGAGGACGTGGATATCGGTGCATGTGAGTGTGGAGAGCTCCGACGGGCTTCATGTGAGGGCCCACCGACGAACTGGTCTTCGAGGTACTCGGGTCCGAGGATGGAGACCTTGACGAGGAGTAGTTCGCGTGAGATCACGCGGGTATCGGTATAGTCGAGGACAGCCCACACGGGGACCTGCGGTGTTCGTAAATGTGACAAGAAGCCTCCCAACGAAGGAAAAGCGTACCAGATCCTCGAGTTGCCGACGAGCTTGTTCGACAACGCTGTCCTGACCACGGAGGACGATCGACATGCGACTCAGGTCGCGAATTTCGGTGCGACAGACGACGAGGGAGTCGATGTTGAACCCTCGACCAGCCAAGATGCTGGATACGCGCGACAAAACTCCAGGTTCGTTTTGAACGAGACAGTTGAGGATATGTCTGAAGAATAAGTTGGGCTGGTTGACGTGGACGCGCAAGACGTACATTTTATAAGGCTCCAAATTCGGCGGGGGTGTATTGTACAAGATGTTAGTCACGGCCTCTTCAGCGCTGCGTGATCGCGGCACGTCCGAGACCGGGAGAGGTGGAGGCCGTGTTCTCTGCGAGATTTTGTAGTCGATGGCCGACGTGGAGTCATCTATGAGTGGGGGTGGTTTGGGGGATTGGCCGAAGAGGAGCGCTGTTTGAGAGAACGAGCGAAGCCTGACGGTCCTAGCCAGCCAGCGGGACGAGGAGGAGAACATGACTAGGATCTTATGTGATTACCTAATGTTAGACTGGTTGTCTCTGTTCCACTATGGACCCGCTGCTCGCACTCCGACACGCCATCAAATCCAACACGCCCATCGCATACCTCGCCGACGGACAACCCGCACAGACACTCCTCGCAGCGACCCATCTCTCCCTCGCCCCCGCCGTTTCACTCCCAAAATCATCCCCAACCCGCTACTCCAAACCAGGTTCTGCCGATGTCTACACCCTCGAGGCCGTCTATCTCGCCTGGCTGCTCCGCGATGCACCCGGCGCCGAGTACATGCGACAAGCGCGCGAGAGTGGTCTTACCGTCGGGTTCGTGAGTGTGACCGAACGAAAGAGTATCGTCGAGTGGTTGGAAGGCAAGGTCGCGGATTTGGAACGGATAAGACCCTTGGCGAGCGGTGAGTCCCCCGACGTTTCGTACGTGAGTTGACGCTGATCCGTTTTGGACAGAGTCGACAACACCCCCTGGAACGCCGCCGCGTCGAGCAGGGGCGAGGGGCGCGGTACCCTCCACAACGCCCAAACACGCTTCCCATTCCCATCCATCCGAAACCACGTCGCCCAGCAAACGTCGGTACGTCGCCGACACACAGGACATGGAAGTCGTCAAACGAATAAAACAAAACGAGGTCGAGCTTCGAGACAGGAACACGGTCCTGAGGGGTACCAAACCAAACGTACGCTTCGTTTTTCCTCCTATGGTCGCCACGAGACGCCGACGTTACGCGCACATAGAACTTTTCCGCGCTCCACGCAAGTTTTACTGAACGTCTAAAGAAGCTTCGGGACGTCAAACCAGGAAGCACACCCACACCTGCACCATCAGCGGGTCCCTCCATGCAAGCCCGCAAAGCCAGTACGTCCCACACCCAACCCCACTTATCCCACCCCGCTCACTTTGGAACAGAAAACATGTTTCCAATCATCATGATTTCATCCTCACCCACAGCGTTGGTCACGATGTACAACGTCAAACGATTCTTACAAGAGGCTGTGTAAGTCATTTACTCTGCCTGCGCGCAACGTACTCACCTCCCACTAAACCACAGCTTCGAACCTTCGACGACCGCACGCGAACGCGCAGCAGCAGCCGGAAACCCGCGCGCCGAAGACCTCTTGCACATCGATCGACGACGCGACCCACCCACCGCCTCCGCTGCAGCCTTCTCCTCCACCAGCGCTACCTCAAGCTCGGCTGCGGCCGCCCACGGATCGGGATCTGGCACCGTCCAACGGTACTTTATCGTCGACAGCACCGACGCACTCCAAAAGTTTGGCGCGGACGCATGGGAGAGAGTCGTGTGCGTGATGACGACGGGCCAGGCGTGGCAGTTTAGACCGTACAAGTGGAACGAACCACGGACGTTGTTTCATCATGGTGCGTTGCCGTCGTCTGTCGTTCCGTTTCCTTGTGTGACCGCCAACGTTCTTTGGCGGGCGAATTAGTCAAGGGGATATACTTCACGTGGGCCAACGATCCGCCCAATGCAAAAATTAAGGATTGGAACGTGACGGAGCTCAAGGTACGCCCTTGCTCCTTCTCCGTTGATTGGGACTCACGCTCGCTAGATTGATCCCCACCGGAGGCACGTTGACAAGTCGGTCGTCGCTCATTTTTGGAAAATCATCGACGATTGGACGCTCACTAACAAACCATGGTTGCTTAAGTCATGAGCAAGGAGAGCAAGAGGAGGGGGGAGAATGTGGTACGCCATTGCTCATTTGTTCCACTTGTGTATCCCCCCATGTTCTGTTACCTATCTTGTATTAGCTCCACGTCCGCACATAAGAGACGATCGTTTTCCAATATCCCTCAGATTTGTTCAGAGAAAATGTAGCACTACATGACATAGTCCTCGTTGAGACGGGGGTTGCCATCACAAGAAGCACACGATAATCAACGATCATCCCGACACCCCGAGACTGGCAAGCTCCTTTCGAATGTCCACTTCGCCCTCCATCTTTTTGCGCTGGGTCGCCTCGAGTCGTTCACCCCGCTTCGCCTTTTCCTTGAGCTCCTCGATGGCTTTCAACTGCAACAAATGAGACAATTGCGTCAGTCGCATCCGCCGACACCAAACAAGGAAACAAAGGGCGTTCACCTTCTTGTTCAAGTTGCGCACCTTCTTGGCGATGGGATCCAGCTGCTCCGCACCGGGCGTAGGTGGCACGGACGTCACCGCAGGTTCGGGCGCCGTCTCGCCCTTGACGCTGTTCGTCGACCCGTTCAGTCCGTTTGTCTGAATATCCAACGACGGCCGTGCAGACTCGACCCCAATCGGCGTCACCGTACCCGATCCTTCCCTCTCACCCTTCTTCTTCTCCTTCTTCTTCCGTTTCTTATCCTGACCTTGACCTCCCTGCCCTTGTCCCTGTTCACCTGCAGGCGGAGGCGTCCGAGGCGCAGAACCAGGTACGTGTCTTCGTCCCGCTTGTCCATGTCCATTCGGAGAAGCCCCGTTGGTCGGCATACTCCCAGGGACGTTGGAACCCCTATAACCTCGAGGCGGGGTCGCATTCCCACTCACCGTGCCACTTCCTGTGGGCACACGAGGTGTCCCACCCTCGTCTTCGCGCTTGAAAATCGCTGGCGTAGCCAGTCCACGTGCACCAGGGGGGCGATAAGCGCCTGCAGGCTTGGCAGCCACAGCCTTGGACGTGAGCACGGCAGCGAGGACACTGGGAGACGGCTGGGGCGCAGGTGGAATTGTCTGTCCAAAGGGCGGTGCTTGGTCGACAGGAATGGGGCGCCAGTTGGCCTGGTAGAGCTCCTCAACAGCTTGCACGTGGACGAGCGGGCCGGTTGCGTGCCAAATCTTGATGCCGTTGTCGACACGTAGACGAGGAGATAATGTCGCAGTCAAAAGGAAACGTCCGTCGGGAGACCAGGAACAGTAAGACGTGTTCGGTGCATCGATGGTGCATACCTTGTTAAGCGTGCGTCGGTCAAAAACGTCAATCTTCCCGGCGAGGTTACCGAACCCAGCGAGGAAGAGAAGACGACCCTGGGGGTTGAACGAGATAGTATTGTGCGGCGCTGAACCAAAGTCGTGGAGGGTGCGGACGCGTTGATCAAAGATCATCGTTTTAGCGGGCATGTCTTGGGGAGAAGACTTGATATGAGAACGGGAAGGAAAAGAATGGCCAACTTACAACCGTACACTACTCCAAACTCTTTGCTGTTGGGACTCCAAGCAACGTCGTGAACGGGTCCCTCCTTGTCGAGGGCGACACGGCAATCAAAATTGCCAGCTGCACTAACAAGATACATGGACGTCTCTCCGTAGTAGCTCATGTTGGAATTGTCGACCTCGGTCTGGGTGACGACCAGAGCTTGAGTTCCGAGATCGTTCCATTTGATCTGGGCACGATCGGCCTTGAAAAAGGTCTTTGAACATGTCGGAACACTGGAAAGGGCGAGAAGACCGTAAATCTTGATGCTAGCAGGAGCACCCTGTTGACAGATGAGATACGTATACAAAACGGCGCAAAACAAGACCTTTTTCTCCGCAACGAAGACCGCGACGGATGGATTCAGCCCGGGACTGAGTGAAACCATTGAAGCACTTTCGACTCTTAGTTTATCAACGACACCTTTGCCCCACTCGGCAGGACGGAAGACCTGGACCTCCTGCGAGACGAGCCGAACTGCATGTGATTCTGAGATGGTGTACTGAAGATCCCAGCCTTCCTGGGACTTTTGAGAGAAGGCGATCAGTTCTTCGCCTGTGGAGACGGAGAAGATGCGGAGGTTTTTGTGCTGCGCGCCGTCCTCGAGCTTGACTGAGGGTGGGAAAAGGACATGAAACCGATAATCAAGTGATGATGAACACGAGGCTAACGTGTGGTGTATTTAGTACCTACCAGGGCGTTCCCAGGTGGAGAGGTATGTTCCGCGGGGGGAGAACTGGAGCTCGATGATGTTTGGAATGCTCAGTTCTTGCAATAGCTTTGCACCTTCTGCTTGGAAGATGCGAACGCTGAAACAAAGGAAGCAGAAACTGAGACCGAAGGGGTAGGCAGGAAAACACGAGGCAATACGCACACGCTCGGAAGGGCATAGGCGAACAACCTTCCATCGTTGCTGTAGTGGCAGGTGCGAGCCGGGACGTCGGGGCTGACGAAGCCAGAGAGTGGAAGATAGTCTGGAGTTCCACCGACGAGACCGAGGCTCTTTTGAGCGCGGACTAGAAACGGTCGTCAGATTGACGGTTGATGAGGTGTGCTGGGGTCTTACACGCGTATTGCTGGGAGAGCTGGGAAGCCATGGGGTTATGAGGACGAGAACGGGCGCGGGAGAGAAGCAAATTAATGCTTCAGCCGGAGGGACGGGGAGGAGGGGGAGGAGATGGGGGTTGGAAGTGAAGCCGACTCGATATTGCTAGCCATCATCATACAGACTTTAGGGCAAGCATGCTGAGCACTTGAATTATTCGACACTCCACTACTTACTGCGTACGCCGGTGTCCTCACCACCTTCCGCGCAGGATATAATGGCATCTCAGCCCAATACTTTTCTTTACCATGCGTCTCACATTCAGTTCGTCCAACTATCGAGACGCGGACCTGAAGGACGAGCGGGGTCACGTACTCTACGCCATACACACCACGTCTCCGCTTGACAAGACGACGATCGAGCGACGTGCTCAGGGTATCTTTGGCGGTTCAGAGACAGTTGCCGTCGTCGACTGACATGTCTTCCGAAGCACCAAGGTCCATCTAGGCGGACAGACCTTCAAAGCCAACGATCTCCTCACGAAACGTTGGTTCTCCAAGCTCGTTCTGTTCCTCGTTGTCATCGAAATGCTTTATCACCTAATGTCATGGTTTGTAAAGTGACCGCCATTTCGTAGGTCCAGATGGTCGCGAATACAAGTGGAAACTTCACCCATCCAGTCGCAACTGCGCCGTACGTAGTGCAGCTTTCTTTCGCCCACGTATGCTCAGACAACAGCGTATCTACAGCTCCAGCCAGCAGACGCACACACTGAATTGGTGAAATACCACAAGAGTCCTTTCGGTGTTCTATCGCCTTCCCATCCATAGCTGGATATCTCAGCGTCGGTCATGCACATGCTCGACTATATCATCACCACCTTTGTCTATGTCGAGCATCTGAGCGAGCATGTACACAATGCCAGAGCAGCAGCCTCAGGATAGCTCTGATACGTAACCAGTGATCATACACCGCTACCGGACTGTATGTACATTTGACACTTTGTTTAGTTTAGCATCCCTCGATGTTTCTACTCACGCAACTACAAAATCCAGAGAATGGATCGGGTCCTCATCATTTAGAACCGAGTACACGTTCAAGAGCTTCTTTACTGACATGCGGGCGGAGGGTGATCCGACAAGGAAACGGATTAGGGTGGCTGCAGATCGTTCAGAATGAAGGTCCAAAAACCGAGAACATAATCCATTTGGACATACTGGACGATCCCGTTCGCAAACGTCGGTGTGAACATTACATCATTACCATCCGCGTCTTTGGCGTGATGGAATTCGAGCGTCGATAACATCGTTACAATGGCACTCCAAACCGATGCGTCCGCGGTGTGCCGCCCTCAACGATAGAGCACAATTCAAGTAAGCCAACACGCTACAGTCGAAACGCTGCAGTATTAATAACCTACCTGGACATATCCGCCTTCCAAACCCAAAGATGAACTGGGCGGGGTCGTCGTCCGTCAACGTCCCTTCTGCATTTAAGAACCTCTCGGGCATGAACTGTTCTGCATTGGGGTACCGAGCTTCGTCGCGTGACATCGCCCTAGGGAGTCGTAAGTGATTCTGCTGCAACGCTACCGGACTCACAACAAACGTACCAAACGTTTGCGATAACGGTTGCCCCTAGTAGTAGATTAAATACCACATGTTACTGACACACATCCAAGACATACCTTTGGGTATGTAATAACCGCTGTAAACATCGCTTTTCGTAGCTGCGTGCGGAACAGCTTACAGACAGTTAGGAATACTTTGAAAGAAAAGGCTTGCCTCCGGGGACGTACCTAACGGTACAATAGGTTGCCATCTGAATGATTCTCGCAAGATCGCTTCAACATATGGCAAAGTCGGTCTGTCGTCATGCTTCGGGGAGTCGGTCCGTTCCTATCATAGCGTCGATTTCTGCCTGTGCTCGTTTCCAAACATGCGGGTTCTCGATCATTGCAAGCGCAAACGACGTCAACGTCGCAGCCGTCTGTATGTTCTGTAAGCCATACATCTGTCCTCAGGAATACACCACATACCGTTTCCGCAGAGCCTGTGTTCGCAGATAGTAGACTCAACAATCATTTGTTAGCGACGACGGAACCGTACCCAAGAAAGCACTTGCTGCGGTACATTTGACAGCCGTCTCGTACTCGGAACGATATGGTTCATCGAAACCCTCCATGCGAGCGATGTGATCCGCTACCATTGCAGCGTTCATGTGGTCCCCGGACTTCTACAGCAGGAACGCCAGATCACGGTCCTCTTTTCTTCTCAGCGGACCTGAGACTTACCATACGCTTCTGGACGTATTGGTATGGCGTATCGACAACCTGGTTCCTCAACGCGTATGCGTGTTTCGCTTCATGTTTGATCCACGAGCCGGGAAGCCAGTCGGGTACGTTCAGTACTTTTCGTGCGATTAAGTAGAAAATTTCTTATAGTGTACCAAGAGACACCTACAGAATGGGAACATCTTCAAGAGGACTGCCTTCTCGGATACTAATGCTGGAAGAGATGCTTGGAGGAAGTTCTCGGCAATTGCCACCATCGGGTCATTTCGAGGACGCGGTTGATAATCGTACAACGCGGACATGGATACAGCGGTAGCAAACCTGAACAAATCACAGCCATCGAGGGAATGAGTCGGCTCTGTGTCTAGAGAAATATTCTCACGTCATGAAGTGAAACGGGTACTCTTCAGGATGGTCGTTCATGTATACAACCATCTGTCTGGCGTTGCGGAGCTGCATAGGATAAAAGCTAATCGCGGCTTTGGCACGGAATGTCTGATGGAATATTCGCCGAGACAACCTCCACTGTTCACCGTATCGGAAGAGAGCAAAGTTACAATCATGTCCAAAGCTGGAAGGATTTTTGGTCACCAAAGCATCGATTTTTAGAGTACCCTTGAGGGAGGTTATGACGTTAAAAAAAGTTACTCACGGGATAGCGGTTGCGATGAAAGGACGATCAGAATATGTCTGTGATCGTTTCTCGAGTAGATCCGTTGCGACGGAGGGCGTGTTCAGGATGATAACGTCGGAATCCAGAAGTTGGACGTGCATTATATCACCTAGGAACATTCGGTACTACGCATCTTGGCTTGGTACTGTACTCACCATACTTGGCATGCCATTCCATGTATGTTAGCCACGGTTGCTCAGTGTTAACAGAGAGGACACTTCCAATGATTGGGAGTGGGGTGGGACCAGGGGGGAGAGGACATCCCTTGCTCTCGATGGGCTTGTGAATGGTCCATCGAATTATGCCTACGGCAACAACCGCCAGAGGCACTAGCGCTGCAAGCCCGATTGTCGAAGTGGAAAAACCCATTTTTGCTGTGAAGACTTAGTCCGAGAACGAGAACGAAACCGTCCCGCATGAGAATACCATCATTAATATATGATCGAGAACGCTTAAGTCCGGGAAACATAACTTTGAAGCCCATGGACGACCCGTAATCGTGTCGGTTGAGCAGTGAGATTTTCCGAGGACAAGTAGAGCTTACCCGAGAGTTACTCTAATCTCCGCCTTCCGCGTGCGCGTGATTCCACTGAGTAGTTAGTCGGTGGTTCCCAGGGTGCTACTTAGTCTCGTTCCTGATGTGTGTAGCGCACGAGCTTGTCCGCAGGACATCGGCTAACGCAGTCGCTCGCGGCGCGTTCGTGTGTTTTTGATCAAACATTTTGCCTCCGAAACCCAGCGCTACTTGCCACCCGGGTGGGGTGGAGGATGACGTTCAAGTGCCAGTGGATTTGAATGAAACCCGGGTGGCTCGGAATCGGTGTTGCCCAGTGGTCACGATGTTTCCCGTATCACGGGACAAGGCGCGACTACCAAGGGTGGTATGAATATGAGAGGTTACTACGGTGTTGGCCACGCTTCGCAGTCGCTGCTGCTGGATTTCCTAGCTGAATGCACTTGATGATGGGGCGTAAATAATGGTGAGCGAAGATATTAAAGCTTGAAGGCCCGCATTTCTCTTGCTGAGTCTATCAGTGAGCTAAGCCGCCAGGACGGTATATACCACAGGAGTTGCCAAATGCAATTTACCGATGGAAGGAGTTACGTAATAGATAGACCCCAGGAACACCGTAAACAGGGTTTTTTGCACGGACCCAATGACTGGACGAGCACACTGTACCCATCCGTTCAACGTTAGCAAAGTCGCTCGTCAATGATCTGAACAGTCAAGTGCGCGCGGTAGGTACCCTTCGATATCGCTGTCAACAGAATATTCTATTGTGCGGTTATCACCTTCTGAATCGCCGCTGGGACCGGGCCGGAGTGTATCGGATGGACTCGAAAATTTTCTGACCATCCCCAGTTTCTCCCATCCGTATCAATTGTGATCGACACGATTCTAGGCTCCACGATACATGCCTTGATTCGGTCAATGCAGCGGGTGAATTCCACAGAGTGATCCTGGGAGGATTCTACTTATGTGGCAACTGACATCTGGGCTCACCTCTCACGTGTGTGTTTGGAGCCCAGTGCTCATAACCTATGTCTTCGAGTTGATCCATCCTCCTCACCACCACTTTTCCTGGGGAGATGCACCTCGTCTTCAGCACCTCCAATTACTTGAACTCGGACATCTCTGATGTGCAAGGTCACGTCCTCTACTCCGTATTGACGCCTCGGGCCTCCAAGCGGACGACCACGATTATCAAGTACCGCTGGAGTGGACCGAGTAGTGTCTCTGAGACGATGGCGACGATCGAATGGCACGCGTTGAAGAACACGCTAATTCGATTCAATGGGAACGAAATCAAAGCAGACGCTATGCTTGGGAAACGGCGGTGGAGCACGTGCGTCTGTTCCGTAGGATTCCTACGTTATATCTGATTCGAAGAACTGACGCGAAACGAACAAGTGGGCGCTATTTCGTAGGACCTGACAAGCGCACTTACAAATGGAAACTCGAATCAGCACACTGTTGGGTATGTTCTTTCCTGTTTCTTTGGTGCACCAAAGGATCACGATTGACCAGTAGACGTCATCCTAAACTGAACATTTTTTGCAGATGAAGCTGGCGGAATCGGACGTTGCGCTTGCCAAATTCCACAAGAAGAATTTCGGGATAAGAAAACAGTCGCATCCACCGTACCTTGACATTTCTCCCAAGGTAGTAGCCATGTTAGACCATGTCATATTGACATATGTCTATGTCGAGTCACTGCGCCGGGAGCGACTCGGACATATATCGGACACGACAGGCACGTGAGGTGTTGTCGACTCTGCGGGGCCGAGGCTGAGGATCGATCGTGTCCTTCAATGCGGTAGCACAATGAGTAATCGTTCTGTGCGAATTGGATCGTGGGCAACCCTCTGACCTTATTCGATTCTAGAAAACTTGAATGTCGTAGTACCGTTGTGGATTTTCTCGTTCAACACATGCCACCCAATGTGCTGTTGCGTAGTGTTTTCCCTTGTGTGCACCGGATGGTCCGAGAAAAGAAAAGATCCCAAGACAAGTCGCTGTGCACATGTGCACTGCCATAGACTAGTACTGTCAAGTTCTAAGGCCATGTTCATCGGAACAGACCTCTCCTTCTTAATTGACGTTCAAAACAACGGGCTTGACTCGCGCACCAGTAGAGGCGAGGTGGATATCTCCCGGGTTGTCGCTGAGAAGTATGGTACTACTAAATGGTAGCCGGTTGGCTAGCGACCACCGTTTAACTTTCATCGTGATGATGTCAGGAACCATTTGAGAGGAATGCTCCACCTTGCAGCGTGTGTTATACGGGCACAGCAAGCTTGCCGCGCCATACACAACTGACCTGAGTCATTGCACTGCACTTTTGCTTGAGCTCATAAACCAGCCCGAATCGTTACCAGACGGTTTTGACCAGTCTCCCCTACGTCTTTTCGCCATCGTTCTCTCGATCATTAACATGCGCCTTATACTCAGCACCACCAATCACCTCAACACAGACATCTCCGACGAGCGGGGGTACACTCACTACACCATCTCCACACCTTCAGCATTCAAGAAAGTTACCACGATTATCAAGTACCGCTGGAGCGGATCGAATGGTGTTCCAGAGACGATGGGCGTCATCGAGTGGCATCGGTTAAAACAGACGCTCTTTCGTTTCAACGGAGATGTGATGCCTGCCGATGTGATGCTCGGACAGCGGGGGTGGAGCACGTACGTCGATCCTTGGTAATCTAATGCGACGTTGACATCGTGGAATGACACTGCCAGCGGCCGGTATTTCGTGGGTCCTGATCGGCTCACGTACAAGTGGAAGATCGAACCGACGCACTGTTGGGTATGTCCGTCTCGCTGTGCTTGAGTGTGAGAGGGTGATGACCGATACCGTCGTGCATAGATGAAGCCCGTCGAGTCGGACGTTGAGCTAGTCCGGTTCCACAAGAAGAATCTGGGGATTTTGAAAGAGTCTCATCCGGCCTACCTCAACGTCTCTCCGAACGTGGTTCCGATGTTGGATCACATCATCCTCACGTTTGCCTACGTTGAGTCATTGCGGGAGGAACAATCGGGGAGGAGAAGGGGTTTTGACAACCTGAACGGCCTGAACAGCGTTGCTAGGTTGAACAATATGATGTGATGGGTTGTAGCAAGTGAGCACGCTACGGTTTCGTATAATTGTTCCATACAGACGAAGTACCATGTTCTCCATGTCAGCGAAGTCGTTACGTCCACAGGGTGACGTTGGGAACTGGCAAGGTGGTTTGTTGCTCCGGATTCAGAGAGAGGAGAGAGACCTGAAAGCAAATCCAGGAGCAACGGGTGGTCTTGTGTGACAGCCTGCGCGACAATGCGCCCTCGTGGTAGAGCATCATGTCGTGCAGGCTGAGCAAAGGTTTGTTCTGAACCGTGTGGTACTGGGGAGCCATAAGTATAGTAGTAGACAAGACAAAAACGATTATTCGTAAATGTTTGGCTTTACATTCCGGCGGTCCGAATATGGTGGGAGGTACGGTGCCTTCATTCGTACACGATCTGTTCTGCCAGGGTGCTCCTTAGTGTTCCCGCTCTTCCTGGTAGTTCCACTCTCGTTCTTGCCCTCTTGGTCCCCGACATGCGCCTTATATTCAGCACCACCGATCACCTCAACACAGACATCTCTGATGAGCGAGGTTACATTTACTACGTCACCTCTACACCCTTCGCGTTCAATAAAGTGACTACGATTACCAAATACCGCTGGAGTGGGTCGAATGGTGTTCCAGAGAGGATGGGTGTCATCGAGTGGCATTGGTTGAAAGAGACAACGTTTTCCTTCAATGGACATGTAATACCTGCGAGCGTGATGCTTGAAAAGCGGATGTGGAGCAAATACGTTGATTTCCAAGTGGTTTGGTGATCTGGTGCGACCCTGATATTGTGGACGCCAGCGGACGGTATTTTGTAGGTCCTGATCAGCTCGCGTACAAGCGGAAGATCGAATCAACGTATTGTTGGGTATGTCACTTGGGTGTGTGTATGACGACGACTGACATCGTTGGGGTTAGATGAAGCCCGCCGAGTCGAACGTCGAGCTCGTCCGGTTCCACAGGAAGAATCTTGGTATTTTGAAAGCGTCGCATCTGGCGTACCTTGACGTCTCTCCGAATGCACTTCTGATGTTGGATCACGTCGTCCTCACATTTGTCTACGTTGAGTGGTTGCGACAGGAGCAAACGGAGAGACGCTGACATCTAGCGGGATGATGGTTTATGGGCGCTGTGCTGTTAGATCTTACTCTGTAATTGTATTTTTCATGTCGTCGAAGTCGGTGTTTCCACCAGTAGCAGGGATGCCAGTTGGAACCAAGCGGCGGGTAATTGAGCCAAGAGCAAAGGCGGTGCGCTAACAGTCTGCATTCGCATAGCAGAGACTATCGTGCAAGCTGCGCAGAGGTACCTCTAACTTGCAGACAGGAGCTAGACGAAAATAGATATTTATTTATGTAATTTTTGGCGGACACATTCTGAATCCGCTGTGTCGCCGCTCCAAATTGCTGCCTACGATATCTTGTCCCCTTCATCGCCGTGCACAGCGACAACGAGACACTCGTTCCCTTTGTTGTCGTGCTCCAAGTGCGCTATTAGCTTACCCATATTCACCTGCTCTTAGTATTCCACTTCCACTATGTCCCAATGGGGCCAGCCGGGATTCCAGTATCCTTTACAAACTGGCTTTCCTGGCACACAACCCCAACAACAGTTTCAGCCCGGCCAGCATCTGAACCCCGTGGCTCAGTTCCAGCAGCACCAGGGTAGCTTCGGTGCCCAACCAGGTGCGACAGGATTGGGCGCAGGATTCGGTGGTCTGGCTCCGCAGCCGACAGGATTCCCTGGCACACGCCCGCAAGGACTTCAACAGCCCCAGCAAACCGGATTTCCAGGCGCGCCGGGTGTCGGTGCGGGCTTATTGCAAGCACAGCCCACGGGTTATCCGGGTGTACAATCCAGCTTCCAGCAACGTCCTCCCCCACCTCCGGTTCCACCTCTTCCCGCTTCCTATCAGCAAAGCGCACCTCCACCCCCGCCTCCGCCTCCTGTACCTCAGCAGCAACCAAGTTTCTTGAATGCGAACCAGAATCGCTTGGGTGGGGTCTCGGCATCTTCCTTTGCGACACCAAGCTTTCTCGCGCAGCCAACCGGTGTAGGGCTTCTGTCGCAACCTACTGGTTTCGCAGGGCGTGCTCCCGCTGCATTGGTGCCTCAAGTCACTGGTTTCGTCGATCCTCGGCTTCGAATGATGTCCAGTTCCTTCATGCCAGCCAATGTTTCTGCTCCGTATACGTCTGGAGGCGTTCCGCAGCTCGCACCACTTCCGCAGCAACAACTTGGTGGTCTCTCCTTACAGCAGAGTTTCCAGCAGCACAATCAAGCAAACGGAAGGGGAACGCCATCCAAAAGTTCATGGGCGTTGAACAAGGCGGAGAAGAAACAGTACGATCAAATATTCAGAGCCTGGGACGCACAAGGAACAGGTTTCATCAACGGTCAGACGGCATTGGAAGTTTTTGGGCAAAGCGGCCTAGAGAGGAATGACCTTGCGAGGATTTGGTCAGTCTCGACTTTCGCTACGAGAACCTTGATGGTCTTTATTGACGTGTTGCAGGACGCTGGCCGATACTGATAACCGGGGCAAACTAAACTTGGCAGAGTTTCACGTTGCTATGGGATTGATTTACCGACGTGCGCATTAAATTCCACTATCTCTTCATTTAGTGCGACAAACCTATTAATTGATGATTATCAGGACTCAATGGAAACGACATCCCAGATGAACTTCCTCCTGAGCTAGTCCCTCCTTCTTCTCGCGACCTCGACACCTCGGTCAATTTCCTCAAAGACATTCTAAAGAACGATACGCGTGCACGTTCTCCATCGGGACTCGATACTCCGGTCTCGCGTCTAAAAGAACGCTCTTTCACCTCTTCATCCTCCTTTACGCAGCAGGGCGGGCGGCAAGATGCAACCGTCTACAAACACGACGATGTCGAACCTTCGGGCGGATTCTACCAATCAAGCAAACGTCACGTGGATCGAAGTACGGTTCGGTCGCGTGCCGACGACGCGAGCCCTGCAACGTCAGACCTAGCCTCCATCAAAAGGCAACTGTTGAACACGCAGAAAATGCTAGACGATACGCTGACGAACGAGCGGTCATCTGATGCCCTAGATAGGGAACTGGAAGATTTGCGGTATAGGATTACCCGATTACAAGAGGATCTCGAGTATGTTTCGAAAGGTCCGAAGGCGACAGCCAGGGATGAGGAGAGAAGGCGTCTTGAAAGAGAACTTGTGAGGCTAATGCACGACGAAGTGCCGGAACTCGAAAAGAAGGTGGAAGCGAGGGACGCTAGGAGGGAAAGAGAGAAGCGGGAGTGGGCGCGTGATCGGGATCGAAGGAATGAGCGATCCGGACGGTTTGGTGATGATGAAAGTGGGAGATATTCACCAGCATCGCGATACAGAGCTGAGGAGGAACGACCGTACTCACGGAGCGCGTCAAGGTACGGTCGAGATGAAAGAGACTACGACCGTGACAGGTCGTACAGAGATCGGGATAGAGATCGCATTCATGACGATGTCCGCGACAGTGATCACGATCGTGGACTGTCCACTGCTACACGCACTCCTCCCCCGCCTCCGCCTCCGGCGTTTAATCGGCTCAATCAACCAGCCCCGCCACCTCCCGCTCGCTCACCTGCGCCTGCTATGAAGGGTATGACCCCCGAAGAGCGACAAGCATATATTCGTGCCGAAGCTCAACGCCGCTTAGAGGCCCGCAAGCAAGCCCTCGGTGTCGTTGCTCCTCCGTCTGCTTCTGTCACGTCTCCTACCCTTGACACCACTATCGAGGACCGTCTCGCCCAGGAGAAGAAGGAGGCAGAAGAGAAAGTTCGCGAGGCCGACAGGCAAACTGACGAACGCGAAAGGCAAAGAAAAGAGAAGCTTGATGCTGAGAAGGCTTTGAAGGGAGGCAAGCCTACTACGCCGACGCCTACAGCAACCGCTCCTTCACCAGTTCCAGCCGCAGCCGCAGCGCCCCCGCCAGCGCCGACGCAAACAGTCAGGATCAAGACTGCGCCTCCCCCACCCAGGCCTCGCCCAGCTCCCCCCCGACCGCGGAATCAGACTGCTCAGCGGTCCCCAGCTGTACCCACCCCAGAACAGGTCACAAGCCCTTCGGTTCCGCTCGTTCCCCTGGCACCCACTCCTGATATTCGTGCATCTGTTTCTCCCGTACCTGCGCCCGCGCCTGCCCCACCTGCCCCCGTGGTACTTGAGGAAGACCCCAGGGATGCTGCTCTCAAAGCACGAGAAGAGGCTCTACGCAAGAAGCGCGAAGAGCATGCGCGGCTCCTCCGCGAGCTCGAGGAACAAGAGGAGGAAGCACGGAAGGTGGAGGCAGCGTACGAAGCACGTAGGAACAAGTTTTTGGCCGCCCAGTCATCTCCAGTAGTCACTGCAACGCCGACTCTGCCCAATATGCCTGTTCCTCCTCCCATCGCTCCTGCGCAACCAGCATCTTCATACGCACAAGAAGAGGAGCCTGTTGAGGAGGCGGCTCCGCCTTCACCT